>QNQO01007525.1:0-18457 GCA_003290165.1 Berberis thunbergii
TCACATCTACATCTACTGACCTGACCTTTCTTCCACCTCGAGACACAAAATTCACAGAGCAACTCAGAGAAATCAAATGAAATCCGACCTCTCAAACTCAATAAGAAACTGAAACTCGCAGAGAAACTCAAAGAAGAAAAAAGGAGACGCAGAAGCAGAGAAGAAAGAAAGAAGAAACTCAGGTCCTCAAATTCGCTGACATCTACATTTACTGACCTGACCTTTCTTCCACCTCGAGACACAAAATTCACAGAGCAACTCAGAGAAATCAAATGAAATCCGACCTCTCAAACTCAATGAAGAAACTGAAACTCGCAGAGAAACTCAAAGAAGAAAGAAGGAGACACAGACGCAGAGAAGAAAGAAAGAAGAAACTCAAAGAAGAAAGAAGGAGACGTAGCAGACTCTTCCACCTCTTGATCTCAAAGAAGAAAGAAAGAAGAAACTCAAAGAAGAAAGAAGAAAGAAGGAGACGCAGACGCACCACGCCCCACGCACACACTGTTGATCTCTTCCACCTCTTCAGGAAGGTATGGCTCCCCTCTTCTTTGTTTTTCTGTTAATTTCAAAAAAAATTTAGGGTTTTGTGTATTCTTCTTCCAATCTTCTAATCTTTTTGTAATCTTATTAAATCGTTTAGGGTTTTCTTGTAATCCTCTTAAATCGTTTATGCAATTTTCAGTTTTCACCATGATTTGGGGCATGATTTTCATTTGATATGCTCGCCCTTTAAATTCTTACATGCTACACTTGGATTCGAGAGGACTAGAGGAGAATTAGTCTTCATCTCAACATATTTCAGCAAATAGGTGAGTCTGTTAGAGATTGGTTTATCTTCATTTCAGCAAATTTCAGCAAATTGGTTTATTCTTCACACTTGGATTTGAATATTATAAAGGTTGGTTTTAAATTTTAATACACCTCTCAAGTTGTACACTCTTGTTCATTTGTATTTGACAAAGCACCCTAGTATTTTGGAGTTGTCATAGTTTTGGAGGCACCAAGTAGCTTTATAACTGTTTTTATTCGTATTGAATAAATAATTAATATGATTTATCGTCAAAGTTATTACACTGTTTAATCAAAGGTGGTCAAGATGACTATTAACCTCTATTTAATCAAATTCTCCATTTGTTGTCTGACTTTGAAGGCCTTATGCTGCTCTGCAGAGCTAGTTCAAAATTAGAGATAACAAGATACTGGGAAAAAAAGTAGACATTTTTCGCATTTTCATTATATTTATGTGATTTCTAGCATTGAAAATTGTTATCCTAAATGTGTATAAACTAATTTACTTGTTAAAAGCATTTTCAAAAATCAAAAGATCTTAGCAAGGGCCTTTAGCATATCTCCTAATCGAGGAAGAAGAGGTTTTGTTAAAGCCATTTGGGTAGAAAAATAAGCTAATTAGGGATGTGTTCAAGCTGAGGAGGCTCATTATCTTCAATTTTGATTTCTCATCGAGTTCCATGTATTCTAACTTGATATTTTCCTTAATTGCATCCAATGTTTTGATTCATTTGGATTTGTTTTTATTTTATATGATTTGCTAGTTTTCTATTTGTTCCATGAGGATGTGTTTGATTTGAACATGTAACGAGTTCATGGTACCTTCCATATCTCAATAGGATGTTTGATTAATAGTTAATTTTACATTCAAAACAAAAAGTCACCAAAAGCTAGCTACCCAAAGAAAATAATGATGTAAGGGGTAAAGAAAATTAAGTTGCTTGACAAAAAAATAATACCATGACGTTAATGTCATTATCCAATTTCAGTGCACTTGTAAATTGTATAGCACATCTAAATTAAGCTAGACAAGAGCTTCAGCCTTCAGCACACCTTTTCTACTCTTATAGTCTAAGCTCAAGATGCGTAAATGTCGAGGAAAAATCAAGCTTCAAACCTACGACACAAAACAAACATGACATGGCTGTAAATGTGGTACATTGATGGCACTAAGACGTTAAATTGCCAAAACACAATGTTAACAACAAAACATATTGAATCCCCTGCCTTCTACTAGTATATTTGATTTATTTTCTGCATTTATTTTTTAATGAGTTCTCCTGCCTTCTACTATATCACTACCTTTTCTACTCTTATAGTCTAAGATCTAATGTTTTTTTGTTTTCTTGATGTATAGAGTATGGCAGAAGATCGCCCCAGGTCAATTGAAACTCAGCAATCTACCTTTTTTGATTGGATGGCCATGGTAATGACTCTCCTCAACACCTGTGAGTTTGAATGCCTTACCATCACCCGAGGTACAATCAAATCCCACTCCTCATGATGTTCCTACTCCCAATGTTGAAAACAATACTGATAATAGTAATGTTCATCTACCACCACTACCACCAACAAGAAAAAGAAAGTTTACATCTGCAGTATGGAATCACTTTACATTGATTACCATTAATGGTTTAGATAAAGCTAAATGCAATTATTGTGGCATTTTGCTTGAAGGGGAGACTAGGAATGGCACAAGTCATTTAATTGACCATAGTAAAGATGTCGAAGGAAGAGGGGTAGTCAAGTGGACATACGACAATCTATATTGAGTGCTTCCACATCGACTGGGTCGATTGTTGTTAGTGCTTCTGGGTTCGACCCAAGAACTTGCAAGAGAAGCCGTTGCAAAAGCAATTATATTGCATGAGTACCCCCTTTCAATGGTTGAACATTATGGTTTTAGAATGATGATGGGTGTTATCCAACCACAGTTCAAGGCAGTGTCTAGAAATACCATAAAAAGTCATATCTTGAAGATTTATGATTATGAAAGGGTGAAGACGATGAAATTGTTGGAGATGAACAAAAGTAGGATTGCAATTACTACTAATATGCGGACTGCTAGTAATCAAAATAGGGGGTTTATGGCTATCACAACACATTTCATTGATGACAATTGGGCATTGCAAAGTCGTATTATTAGGTAAACGTGTTTTTCTATTAGTAAACATATTTTTTCTATTTGCATTTGGGCATTTATTAATTAATATGTTCTACATTATTGCATATTTTTTGCTAGGTTTGTTTATGTGTCATGCCCTCATACTGCTGAAGTTCTTTGTGATGCATTAATGGATTGTATGATGGATTGAAATTTGGATAGAAAGCTATCTGCATTAACCGTAGATAATTGTTCAACCAATGATAACATGGTCACTTTTCTGAAAAGCAAGCTAGAGCTAGGCACCATGATGCTAGGGGGTGATTTTTCCACATGAGATGTTCTGCGCATATTTTAAATTTGATTGTTAAGGATGGGTTGGAAGTTATAGGTGATGGTATTGAAAGAATTCGGAATAGTGTTGCTTATTGGTCAGCCAAGCCAAAGAGGGAAGAAAAGTTTCTAGAGGCAGCTAGACAATTGAGAATTGAATGTGGCAAGAAGTTGGCTTTAGATTGCAAAACAAGGTGGAATTCAACTTATTTGATGCTTCAGACTGCTATCATTTTTAAGGATGTCTTTCTTGGACTGAAGCAACGCGATTCACAATATAAATCGTTGCCACGTGATGAAGATTGGTTGCTTGCATGTGAGATGTGTGAGACGTTGAAATCGTTCATAAAGCAACCAAAGTATTTTCTGGAACAAAGTATCCTACGGCCAACCTTTTTTTTTTTCCAAAGATTTCATCGATTAAAAAGTCATTACATCGGTTTCATACTTCTAGTTATCCGGTGATAAGACAGATGGCATCAAATATGATTGAAAAATTTGACAAGTATTGGAATGCAATCCATGGGATAATGGCCGTGGCAACTGTTTTAGATCCTCGTTTCAAAATGAAGTTGATTGAGTATTACTTTCCCAAATTATATAATCAGGATGATGTACAACAAAAAATTTAAGAAGTTCGGAACTTGTGTTTTGAGTTGCTAAGTGAATATATGAGTGTAAGGCCTAGGGCAAGTTCTTCAGCAGATAGTCAGTCATATGTTAGCCAACCACAAAATGCAGTTGATGATGATGATCTTAGTGAGTTTTTTGTGGATTCTATGCGGAACTCTGGGGATGGACCTAATAGTAATGTCAAGTCGGAGTTGGATTATTATTTGGCTGATGCTGTTTTACCTCCAGAACAGAATTTTGATATTCTTAATTGGTGGAAGACTAATGAAAGCAAATATCCGACTTTGAATCGGGTTGCTAGGGACATTTTAGCGATTTCAGTCTCTACAGTTGCTTCGGAGTCTGCATTTAGTACGGGTGGTAGGTTTGTCAGTCCACATCGCAACAGGCTTCATCCAAAGTCATTAGAAGCTTTGATGTGTGGCGCAAAACTGGTTATGGAGTGATGTTAGAGGTAATAAAGTATTGCTATGAAATGTCTTATTTATTTTATGTGTGCTATTTTTTTTTTGAGTAAATTAATATAACTTAACATTGTTTATCTTATGACAGATGAAACTTCTACTTCACCGTATAGGAGGTCCACCTATCAAGATGATGCAGACCCTCTTGAGGTATATAAGTATTTAAATGAGCTTATAATGAACTACTAATGATATTTTAGGTCTTGCTAAAAGAAATTATTTTATGTTGTAGGAACAAAGTTGCATGTTGGTTTCATGAATGAAAGTTGTGAATATTTTTTGTATTTGAAGGACTTGATGGAGGTAATGTAAAACAACGACAAATTTTCTATTTGTTCTCGTATAGTTATTTTTTTTCTTATAGAAACTAACTTGAAATTTTTTATTTATTTCAGGTTGTGAAAACTTTTGTAAAAACAAAAAACAAAGCGTGATAGGAGGATTTTGTTGGTTGTTATCGTTTTGTTGTTGTTTTGCTTTCACAATATTTTGTTTAAATTTTATTGTCAGAATGTCAGTGGATGATTGTAGATTGTCATTGTTGTTATGCTGTAAAATATGCTACTGTTGCAGTGTTGGTTAAAATATGTTGTTGGCTTGTTTCCTATAAAATATAGTGTTGGTTAAAATATGTTGTTGGCTTGTTGCCTATAAAATATTGCAGTTATGCTAGTTGTTGTTATTGCAGTTATAAAATGTTGCAGGTGCTAGTTGTTGTTATTGCAGTGTTATTGGCTTATTGCAGTTACAAAATATTGGAAAAATTGTATCAGGCGGGGCGGGGCGGGGATTCACAATTCACCTTTAAGGAGGGTGTATTGTATCTGGATTTTTTGGGCAATTTAATAAATTCCATGGATTCTGAAAATTCAAGTGTATTCAATTTGTATTTTAAAAAGTCCACAAAAGTCTAAGGGTATTCAATCAGGATTTTAAAAAGTCTTTCTGAAATCCACAAAGTCTAGGGGTATTCAATATGGATTTCAGAAAGTCCACAAAAGTTTTAGGGTATTCAAAATATCATTCATATTTATGAATTTGAAAAATCATGGATTCTCATGGACTTTGTAGTGTTAGGTATAAATAACAAAGTTCAATAGTTTGCCAGCCTCCATATATATCAAAGATTTCAATGTGAAAAAAAGTTCCCCAAAGTTCTTCCTTGTGCCAGTCGTGAAGAGGTTGGTTTTCATCCTCTTGTTTTCTTGATAATGAAGAAAGTGACCATGATCATGAAGGAGAAGAATGATCATAATACAAGAAACGTCAACGTTGCTAACAATGATAATGAAGACTTCGAAAAGAAATTCACCCAACACCCAAAACTCACACAACCAAAATCGAAACCACCCCCAAACCATGAGCCTGTTCGTTTTGACGACACCGATGATGAAATAAAAATTACCAGCAACAGGCTCAAATTCGAAGAGCTGATTCTGGTGATGTTCGATATGGAAATCAGCCCTAGCATAAGATGAAAGATGACTGGTGATGTTCAATATGGAAATCAGCTTTTTATAAGATAAAAGATGATTTGCCAACCTTCAATGGACAATTGTACATCGAGGACTTCCTTGGTTCAAGGAAGTCGAGGGCTTCTCCGAGCATATGAACATTCTGAATGATTTGCATGTAAAGCTTATGGTTTATAAGCTTAAATATGGTGCTTCCTTTTGGTGGATCAAATACCATCTCAATTGGTAAAGCAGTCAGCATAAAAGATGCACTTGGGAATGCAAGATGAAGCTAATGAAAAGGTGATATTTATTTGAATATTGTCCTTGGGTTTTTGTTCAAGAAAAATGGTTCAGTTAATTGGGGGATTGGATGCGGCTTGGAATGAGTTTGAATTCAGCTAATTGCAAGTTGAGCGTGCTTAAATGGGTGATGTTTCTTCCTATACCATGAAAGTTCTTACTTTCGCCCATGGAACTCTAATATAGAACCAGCTCCATTTCCTGTCAATAAAAACAAACTAATTTCTTGAGGTGAATACCCTTTACTTCATTTGTAGCTAGTTCGTTTGAGTGCTCGGTTAGAAGATTAGTGCTTTATATCTGTTTGTTGAAATGCCACAAAGAGAAATTTCAGTAATTTGATAGCTTGTTTTTAAAAAATTTCAGATAGTTAAGTTATGTGATCATTTTTGTAAAGAAATACAAACTTTTTTCCAATTGATCCCAACGATTTTCAGCACTAGCTGGATATCCACCTTTTTTTTCTTGTTATTTTCATCTTCATTTGTATCTATTATACAAACGAATACCCCTAAAGGTGTTTTGGTTGTTTTTAATGTATTGAAAGGAGCAGTTTGATTTGGAGATTCTGATGCTTATAGATCCTCTTGTACAAAGCACTAAAAGTAGTTAAAAATAGTTTGGCTGTGACAAAAAAGAAAATTATCACTGATGTTGTAACCATCTGTTGACGTCCTTCTGTTTTGGTGTGCTTGGCAATTTTGGCAACTCGATTAATTCAAGGTTGTGTTGCATGTTTTTTTAACAGCTGTTGCAATCTCACTTGGTATTCACAGTGTGGCGGTACTAGTAAGCGTATTTGGAATAGGCAGGGGACTCTTTGAGGCTCAAAGAACTCTTGTGATAATGAAAATTTTGACTCATCACTCTCCACAACCCTGAAGAAAAAATTTCTTTTCTAAATAAAAGAAAGTTGGCGAATAGATTTTCCGAAGTGTTCGAAATAAAAGAAACGTTAACGTTGCTACAATGATAATGAAAAAGTGACCATGATCATGAAAGAGAAGAATGATCATAATACAATTTATGGACGTTTACTTCTTATTTTAAAGATGCTAATTAACGACCTTTTCTTTTCTAATTTTTTTAGCACATGTATCTCTCACTTTTGTTAATTATATGCGGACGTTTTTTTGTTTCATCACTATTTATCAACTTCTTTTTTATCTTGCAAATAATTAGAATCTGTAAAAGTCGTTCATACAAAGTCCGTGGATTTTCATAAATATCTAGAAAGTCTGTAGCAAAAGTCTATGGATTTTAGAAATTAGCAGAAGTCCGTGGACAATTTAAAGAGTCTGTGGACAATTTAAAGAGTTCGTGGACTTTTCAAATTATTTATCAATTCCATAAGAATCATATACAATACACCCCCCTAAATTTAATTTTATGCGGATATCTGGGGTGGGGCGGATATCCGTAAATCCGTCTGGAGTGGGGGTGATTTTGAAAATTACTAATAAACGGATATGCGGGGCGGATTTTGAGCCTCGCAATCCTCAACGAGGCGAAAATGGATTTGCTTAAATCTGCCTCATTGCCATCCCTGCTCCGGACGGACTTTGCAGCTCTGCACATTTCTATCAAGTTTGTTGCGAGACCCTTGTTTGTTACGATGTTATGCGATTCTCTTTTCCACCATCTGTGCCCTTTCACATCTCTCACTCCCAACTTTTTATCCTCGATTCTACTATTAGGGACTGATGGGATGCCAATTAAAGATGCACAAAAGCGACAAAGACCCTACAACCACTGTGACACCTCTCAGATTCCCCACTTAAAAAAGAAATGATATAACCAATCTGAATCTCCTTAAACTATCAGGCATTTTTCATGTCTTTAAAACATTTCAAATGGTCCAAAATACTGTACACACCATGTCTTTTGGTTCGAATTTGAATATGGTTAGATTTGTCGCGTTGGTATCATATGTCCAGACTATCACCACGATATATCATCTGTGATTTTAGAGAACGAGGTGGGGGGTGAGGCTCGCTCAACACCATTCATTATCTTCGAAATACTGTTCTTAAACACATCTTGAGAATAATGAATGGATGGATGGTGGTGGACGGGCCTCGCCCCACCTCGCTCCCTCTCCCTAGAGGGAGATCACAGATAGAATCTTACTGCATGTATTCTTTAATACAAGTTAGATCTTTATGATGAATTTTTGTTTTTATCCTTTAAAATCGATTAGCATCAAGGCATGCAGCATGTGGGCATTATCACTCCTGCCAAAGCTCTTTTAAAGACGAAATTGTCCAATGAATCTAGAAAAGATTAGTAAGGTTATACATGAATAATCCAATACCTTATAAGGTAAATACGTACTCTTACCATTAGCTCTCGACATTCTGGATCCACAAAGCCAAAAAGGGCCCGGCCCAATATCCAAACTCTGATAAATAACATCAAAGCTTGTCTACTAAAAATTCAGTGTTGGTGTGTTGCGTAGTAAGTTGTGTTTGTTCACTCGATCGATAAACTCAGTCGTTAGCAATGGTTTTGGAAGTCTGTGCTAAGGCAGCTGCTGGTGCTTCTGATGTGCTTGGAGATTGTAAGTTTCTTCTTCACAACTGAGTAATCTCATTTGATTGATTGAATTGGAAGAGTTCAAACTTTTGTGTTTTGTTTGTGGTTTTCAGGCCTTTCACTCAAAGGGTTCTTCTCACACTGGAAGAGAAGAAGGTCCCTTACAAGTCCACTTGATCGATGTTGGCAACAAATCCCATGGTAAGATTTCAGATTTGTTTGTCTCAAAAGAAAAATTTTGTTTAAAATTATGAAAAATTGCAAGGAAGTAGTAAGATTGATCTTTGGTGGTGTTTGGAGTGATTGATGAATGGGTTCTCTTGATGATGATTAAACAGGTTCTTGAGATCAGCCCAGAAGGGAAGGTCCCAGTGGTGAAATTTGAGGATGACAAATGGGTGCCAGACTCTGATGTGATCACACAGATTATTGAGGAGAAATACCCAGAACCTTCTCTTGTTACTCTCCCGAATACGCTTCAGTGTAAGCTATGTATATATATATATATATTTATCTAATCTATCAATGGTTTTGAAAAGTTTTAGTTTGATAAGTACCATTGAGAATTAATTGAGTGATAACCTTCTGTATCTTTCAATTCAATACATTGTACCTCATGTTTACTTAGATATTGAATCAACCTCGTGGGATTGTAGGGGATCAAGATCTTCCCTACTTTGTGAAGTTCTTGAAGAGCAAGGATCCAAGTGATGATCTGAGCAAGCATTGTTGGATGAATTGCGAGCTTTGGACGAGCATCTCAGACCCATGTATGTGTTTGTAGATCTAATATATTAGTTTCCATACTTTTTAGCATTTAGGAGAATTGACTTCAGTTCTTATTGGTTCGAAAACAGGTCCCTATGTTAATGGGGAGAAGATTTCCGCTGCTGATTTGGGTTTGGACTAAGTTGTTCATCTTCAGTTACTCTTGAGCATTTCAAAGGGTGGACCTCCAAAAGATTTGGTTCATGTTCATAAGTACACGGAGGTATGAGAAAACTCCCTTCTTAATTGTTCCTTGTGATGGATACTGTCCTAAAGGTCATAGAAACTTTTGACCGCTTCTCACCATGGTGCCTACGATCAGGACTCTTTCCTATAATATTTTACAGTCAGCCCCAATTTTGTTCCATTTGTAGTCATCCATCATTTAACATTTTGAATGGCTCGGTTTATTAATCTTCCTTATTCCCTGTCTCATTCTGGTAGCACTGGTTCGAAGTTCACCAAATATGATACATAGGGGGCCGTAATTTCATATTTATCATGTTCATTGAGTACATGTACTTGATAGAATATATGCAATCTCTGCAATCTATTATTATTTAGTAGGTGTATAATTAGTCTGTTATTATTTAGTAGGTGTATAATTAGTTTCCTTAATTATAGCCTAGGATCTTGTTTGTAACCTGTATATAAACTGACAACAGTGAATGAAAAAGTTTACAAACAAGATCCTAGGTATAATTAAGGAACTATTATACACCTGCTAAATAATAACAGATTTGTAGAGATTGCATATTCTATCAGTACTAAATTCATTAACTCATCAATGGACATTGTGTTGGAATATTAAATCCACTCCATTATCATGGGCATAAATTGTCCATGTGCTTATCCACGGTAGTATCGTGTGAATTTACGGTGTAGTTGTATGATTGGTACCCACCGATATAGTTATAGTCCCACGACTCCGCTCTCACTTCCGCTTGTATATGATAGAATTCACATTTCTACAAGTTCGAGCTTTTAGAGAGTTGGCATTTATCATGGTATGCGCAATCACTGCGAGAATTTTCAGCATTTTTCTCGTGTTTGCGTTGAGGGGGAGTGTTGGAATATTAAACCCGCTCCAATTATCCATGGGCCTAAATTGCCATGTGCTTATCCACGGTAGTACCATGTGAATTTACGATGTAGTTGTATTACATAGGTTCTTTTCCTTGCTTGTGATTCTCATGCTACATTGCTAAACTAGGCATGCCCGTACTGATGCACATCATAAGGATTTTGAGTCAAGTAGATTAATTTCTGCTTTATCAGCCATGTAGGCCAATCTGCTCTAACCTCTGCACACATGGCACCAAGCTTCTTCCGTTGAACAGTCTTGAATTTCTGATGCCCAGAAACTATATCCATAGGATATATAGTATAATATACATTAGCTTAGCTTGATGGGTTTTTTTTGGTGTCAAATATTATATATTATATATTATATATAATATTATATATATATTTAAAAAAAACAAAAATAGAGTATGCATGTGACATTTTATTGTTAATCAGACATTTAGTTGTGGGTGCGTCAATGCTGTTTTCATGGTAACGAGAAAGTGGAAGTGCTTATGTAATTTACATGGCGGCGTAAAACTTGTAGAACCTATGGAACAACGACACTTCATTTTCAATATAATATAATAATATAATAAATTGAAATTGTGTCAGACACGTATGACACTCCTATACCATTAGACACTCGTTCGACACTCCATGCTACAAGTTAGTAAACACACGTCGCTGATGTACAAATGAAAGAATATAACTAGTAATATAGTTCTTATTGCTGAAATACTAATATAACATAATGTGTGTCCCCATATTGTCTTTTTTAGTCAACGTGTCTGACGCTGACACCTGGGTCTATGTTGTTACATAGCATAGACCATTTGTCACCCAAAGCCTGTTCTACTATTGATAAATGCAGCATCATTTTTCATAGCATATGCATTAGTTTTAGATGTTAATGAGGCTAGTAAATGTATACAGTATTTGCAGTTGCCTGAAACTAAGAATGATTTTATGTATTTCTCTGCAGTTGCTTTTCTCTCGAGAGTCATTTGTGAAGACCAAACCTACAAAGGAGCATGTCATTGCAGGATGGGCACCAAAAGTTAATGCATAAGTTCGTCTGTGGTTCCGGGTTTTCTAGTTTACAGTGCTAATATAAGGTGAGGTTTGCATCTAAGTATGACATTCATGGGAGATGATTTCATGATCGTGTAGCACATGATTAGCATATCTTGAGATGAAAGTTGCGACCTTTTGTTATTACTTAAGGACACCTATGTTTCCAATTTATTTTCCTAGTTTTTAGTTTCTTTTGCTGTTATCCACCTCAGTGTATGACATTTTAGTCTTCTTTCTTTGTTTTAGAGGAAAACATGTGCTTACTTATTTGTTGAAAGTATGGTGTCAACTCATTTATATTAGTGGTCATATGGGTCACTTTTGGCCCATTTAAAGGTGGACTTACGCAGGGGCGGAGTCAGGATTGTAGATAAAGGGGGCAAAAAAATAAATCACAGATAATTTAATTCTTAAAATAAATAAATAAATATGATTAAACCGCAGCTTAACTAACCCTATAGGGTTTACCAAACCAGGCCCGAATGTTATAATATTGTTGCCACTTAACATCCTCGTCGCCTCTATCTCGCAGGGAGACATGTTTTCGCTTCGGTCCGTTGTCTCCACCTTGCATGAAGACGGCTTATCCACGACGAAGCACATGTGCTTCTAATAATCAGGTGAAAACTCACAAAATCTAAAACTGGCGAGTCTCGAACCTGCGATTTCTTTCAAGGAGAGTTGATGTCCGATCAACTGAGCTACAATTGGTGGACAACTGTTAATATTAAGAATGTTATCATCCAATTGCTTAGCTGAAGCAGACTACCGTGAAGACTGTAGAGTGTCGATGAGGAGCAAACAAGCAAGAGAGAGAGTAAGACCACCTCCATAAATCGATCTATGTCTAATCGAAATCGTATTGTGCGATTGGATAAATCAATCTCCGTTGAAATCATCTTGTGTGATTGGAGAGGATTTGAGAAAATCGATCTTTATCGAAATCGTTTTGGGCAATTGAGAAGGCGGAGAAATGAACTTGCGAAGGGTTTGCGATTTGTGTATATTTGTATTTTATTATCTATGAGAGGAGGCAATCTAAAATTTTAAAGGAGGGCAAAATTGCAAATATTATTAGTTTAGTGAAATTTCTTAAAAAGCTAAGAATTGCCCCCTAAACTATAAGGTAGATCCGCCCATGGACTTACGCATGTGTCTCAATGTAGGAGTGAATTGTCATCTATGCTCATCAAACAGAGTAACTCCATGTATTTAGTTGTTTAAATATATGTGAATTTAGAATGTGCTCTGTTATACCCTACTTGAATTCCAGTGGTCTTTGGAAGCTCCTTATTTGGAGATCGGATCATCATGGATGCTATGGGATTCTTTGGTATATGTGTTCTGTCTCATTTGTGTTTTCAAGGGAGTTCATTTAACCTAATTTATGTTGCTTTTGAATTGCCAAGGATGTAATTTGGGTGCAAAACTTAAACATTGCCTCGTGAGAATGGAACCCCTGCTTCCCTTGTTGTTAAGATTGTAGTATGAAAATTCAAAATTTCCATAGGTTCCATCAGTTTTACATGCAGTACTCCTTTCACTCAGTTTACCAAATTATAAGTCTTTTAATAGGATGGCTTGGATCGAATCCAAAGGGAACCCAACTCCCGAGACCTCTGACAAGGTTATATTGCTCCCCTTAGTGCAGTTTTTACTCCATATTCCATGAATATTTTTAGTGCAGGCATCATTCTTCATAGTCCATGTGAGTAGATTTCCTCCGGTTTTGATCTCATGGGCCATGGCAGTGGTTCCCTCAGAATTTTCGTGATTGATTTTCATTTTGGTAATAAGCGATTGGTTCCCAAGTACAGTTTTCGGCGCCTCTACTACCCACTACTTGACAATCAGTTTTCATCCTTGGTAGGAGGTGATTCTGTTGCTTGTGCATGTGACCAGAGTTGTTTACCTTATCTGTATTTTTATTCATGTTTTTGGAGATGTCATTCTGTTCAATTTAATAACTGCAAATCAGATGGAGAGTTTTGTGTGTTGTTATTTGTATGTATCTGAATTTGCTGCAATCTGAGGCCAATTCGCTAGTGATGAGCTAGCGAGAAGAGGGAAAATGGAAGTTTTTAGACTTGTTAGCCATGGTTTTAAGTCTTCCCCTTTCCCGTCATGTATTGCCCTTGCTTTTGGTGCCGAGTTCTCACCGCACTTTCTCCCAATATTTCCTTCCTGACTATCGCGTCTTTTTTCTCTAGTTATGCGCACGCCTGCTCTCTAAGTGTCAGTCCATCCTATGCTCGCCATTACCCTTCTGTTCCTTTTTCCCTTTTCACTTTACTGACTAAGGTCACTTCCAACCTCTTCTCACCGCATGCTTGTATTTCAAGGCATACACAGGCAGCTGAAACCAAACGTACGTTGGTGAGTTTACCAACCTGGTCATACAATTATCATTTCATCGAAAGCTAGTTGCTAAAATTCAGCATTAAAAATAATAAGGTAAACTTCAGAACAGCAAAACATGATTTATCATATCATTTGAATTATCAAAAAATTAACCTCATAATTACTTGAGCATCACCCTTTATCCTCCTAAACACTTCAAACGTAGCTCTGAAGTAGTGTTGCTATGGAAGGATAGTGGACGGCTTCACAGATGTGAAGAGAGAAGATAAATTGGGCAAGGTTAGAAAAGCCTGGCGAGAGGGGCACTGTTGACCAGTATTTATTTCTTATTATTATTTTCTGAATAATATCAAACATGTTTTCCTCACAAACTTATCTGAGGAAACTGTATAGAATGCTTTATTACGGGGTCATTGATGTCACTATTTGAAATAGTAGTTTATTAAAAAAAATATTACATGCATGATTAGGAGTTTAGAATAACTTGATGTTTTCTTGATATCTTAGAAGGATGAAAAAAATTCTGAAAAATTCTTGAGTGTTTCACCAGTTACCTTTCAGATTAACTCTTGGAGTGATCTATAAAACATCTTCCTAAAAACTCAGATTGTGAGACTCCGAACTTTGGAGATCAGTTGATTGTGCTATTATCTTGAAAAAAAATATAAGTACATGGACGGTAATATCATAGGCACATTATTTAATAATTCTGCAGGACAAATTGACAATAATATTCCAAGCCAAAAAAAAAAATTGAAGGCCCAACTCTGAACCCGACCCATGTTGACCCACTTTGATTAACCTTACCAACAAACCCAACTGGTATGGATCGCCTAGTTGTAACTTGTAATTAAAGAAACTGAAGGAAGCTCAAGCTATATACATAGTCATCTAATTGTGGTGATTAATGTTTATATGGATTGCAGGGGATGGGGATGGGGATGGGGATGGGATGGATGCACGTAAGTTTTCCATGCATGCATTAATTTATGAAGTTCTTGATGGGTAGATGGCTTTGAGGACATGGTGGATAACTAAATTGCAGAGCGGAATTATTCCAACCACAATTTATAAAACTTTGATTTTTTTCTACGCACTACCGTTACATTAAAATGACATATTTGTAACAACTCCGAAAAAAGTATCATCGTTATGTTGTAATAGTTCACCAAATAGGTTCACAAATGAAGTGATACAATAATTGGATCACCATGAATAGTATGCTGTTGTGAGTGATACTATTCATGGTGATCCAATTTATCACTTTATTTTGAGAAATTGTTTTCAGAATTTAGTTTTGAATTAAAATTGTTTGGTGGACTGTTACATCACAAAAGTATATATTATTTGGGGTTATTACAAAACTGCCCGTTTGGTGTAGTATACTCAAAAAGAATGGAGAAATACAATCATTTATAACAATAAATAAGCCTAAGAAATTTATTATTAGCCTAACCAACCATGTGGTGTTAATTTGGCTATTAATTCATTTGTATCCAATACAACAAACTAAGACTCCCAATATGCCGCCAATATTTTGAAATATTTTTATATAGATAGTAGTATTAATCGTAATAGAAGTCAAACTTCGTGAAGAATATATCCAGGATGTAATCTAGAGTAATATGCCCAAGATGTTTTGTCAAGATTTCTTGCAAAAAATCCGAAAGGCCATTAAATGGGTAGCCATTTGTTATAAACATTTGAAGAATATGCAAAAACTATTAGATGGAATAGAAAATTATACAAAACAAATATATAGTTTGTAAAAAATGTTCCTCCAAAATATTCATTTTGAAAGGGAAAATTTTCATGGCTTGCAACAAATTTTCTCTAGCCCAAATTTCTATCATATGGTAAATACTACCAATTTCAGTAAGAATATTTCAAACAAGCAAGAACCGTTCTAGCCAAAGAAAAAAGTAACACTGGCTAACGCTTGTTAGGTTTCCATCAAAAAAAAAAAAAACATATATCCCCTTCCCCATATTGTTTTCTCCTCTCTCAACCAAGAGTCTCCATCTCGACCAAGAGTTTGTTTTTCTCGACAAAAAGTGTTGCTCGACCAAGAGTCCCATCTCGACCAAGGGTGTTGCTTGACCAAACAAAAATTTCCCCATCTCAACCAAACAAAGATCTTCTTCCTCAGTGCGTCCCCATCTCGACCAAGAGTATTAGATGCATTCCTTCTTCGTCTTCCTCGACCAAGTAAAGGTACACTTTTGCAAAACCTTCTCTTATGCTTCATCTCATAGCAATTTTTAATGGGGTCAGCATTAAGGGGTATACAACTCATTTAGTTGTGTCAAACATTTTGTATACCCCTTATATTTTACTCTGCTTCTCTAATTTGGTGAAGCAGAGAGAAGGGATTGCAAAAATCTATATACCCCTTAAGGGATTACCATGTCCACTCTTAATAGTTATGTGTTACTTCATCGTTCCAAGGGAGGGTAGCAACTCTGTGTTGTTTGGCTTCAGTAGGCTCTTAGCTACAGTGTGTGATAAATATTTTTCTATTGCTAATTTTAGGGATCAGTAAATCTTCTGTGTTGCTCTCCATCATTCCAAACTCTTCTCAAAGTCTTTTGATTCCATCCGGATAAAGATAACTCTTTCAGTTCAGTAATATCTCAAAAATGAAGTAATTAGAAGTTCAAATTAATTTAAGATAATTAGTGTCATGTTTAGGGATACATTTTTTCATTAGCTTGTATTGTATAGTATTTCTATTGTATAGTCTATTTGGCCGAAACTACATGTATAACAACTCTGGTGGATCCTTAGTTGCAGCATTGTTCCCCAAAATAGACTATATAAGGTAATAGTACTAGGGTTGTTAGTTGTGCATTTATGTTATAACAGTTGGTGTATATTATAACACATATTTCAGGAATAGATAGTATAGAAGATAAACATAAAGGATGGAATTTAGCAACATTAATGAGTACCAAGCTTATTATCATGATTATGGTAATAAATAAGATTTCCAGTGAAAACAAGGAATACTGAAAGAGATGAATATGGAAAACCTAAATACATTACGCTTGCACGTCATCTGGGCAACATAAAAGTGAATAAAAAGTGTTGTAAAAATTGTGTGGTACAAGTAAATGTGGATGTTTGGCTCAGATTAGAGCTCAAATACGCTTTGATGGAACAATGTTAGTGACAAGAGTAACACTTGATCACAATCATGAATTGAGCCCCGAAAAATCAAGATTTTATCCGAAAAATAGAGTTATGAGCTCGTGTGTCAATAAGAAGTTGGATTATAATGATAGGGCGAGTATTAGGCCAAGTAAGAGTTTTTCTTCATGTGTAGTTGAAGATGGGGGTCATGATATTCTGATATTTTCCCAGAAGATTGTTACAATTATCAGGATAGAATGAGGAGGTTGAGACTTGGTAAGGGGGATGCGGTGGTACTTCATAACAACTTCCAAAAAATGAAAGCTAACAATATCGATTTCTTTTATATGATGGATTTGGATGATAAAGGGAGGTTGAGAAATGACTTTTGGGCTGACGCATGGAGCAAAACAGCTTACAAGGAGTTTGGGGATGTTGTTACTTTTGACACTACATACTTAACAAATAAGTCTGAGATGTCATTTGCTCCTTTTGTTGGGGTGAATCATCACGGCCGGTCAAATCTTTTGGGATGTTGATTGATATGTGGTGAAACCATTGAAGAATTTGTTTTGGTTTTTCCAAACTTGGCTTGTGTGTATGAATGACAATGCTTTGACTGCTATATCACTGATCTAGATAGGGCAAGGAAGATGACCATTGAAATTGTATTTCCCAACACACGACACAGATGTATGCTTGTGGCATATTATGAAGAAGTTGCAATATGAGAATGCACTACAAAGTAAGGTTCAAAATGAAGCTAAAAAGGAAAGCATGATTTTTTTATGGTCATGTAAATTTGAAAACCACTTTGAAGCAATTCGTAGAACAATATGAGAATGCACTACGAAGTAAGGTTCAAAAGGAAGTTGAAGAGACTTTAAATCGTTTAACCAAATGATTCCTTGCGTGGTGTGCATGTCAAATAGTTTTCTTCTTTCTCTTTTATAAAAAAAAATATATATTTGTGTTAAAGAATAGAAGTCTATTCTATATTATAAAATATTGTGTTAAAGAATAATATTGTATTTATTCATTGAATAGAATACAAGCTTATATAGAGCTAACTTTGACATAATCTAATAGAAATAGGAAACCTAAGATTTTCTATGTTATTCTGACTTTTTTAACCTATTCTGTAACACTTTCCTATTTTATAATATAAATAAACTTCCATTCTTTAACATTTGTGTGAATTTAATCATTAGTACTACTTTTAGAAGGAACATAACCATCACTTGTTAAAGAGCATTTCCAATGTAAAAGTGAAAATAAGGGATCAACCATCTTCCATTTTAAACTAAAAGCTAAATTTAGGGGTTTTCCTATTTTCTTTGTCTCTCCAATCACATCTTATATTTTAAATTTTTTATCATTATTTAAATATATTCTTTCACTTATTTCTTTTGTTTTTGATTTTTTAATTTTTGTTTTTA
>QNQO01007526.1:0-44504 GCA_003290165.1 Berberis thunbergii
GCGAGCTTCCTCTCCTCACGACCGGGTCCTGTACCTGAAAGAACAAAGAGAAGGTGAGAGAACAATGGAATCAACACAAACCGCGAAGGAAGACGAGAAACAAGGAGCTCCCTGTTTCGCGGTGGTGTCAAGTCTGTCGCGGTGGTGGTGGTGGTTTGTGTGGTCTGTTTCGACGGTGGTCGACCAAAGAGAGAGGATTGGATGAGGGAGAAATCGTGGAGAAGAGAGAAAGCGGAAAGAGGGCGAGGAACAGGGAGCGAAACAGGGAGGTGCCCTGTTTCGCGGCGGTGGTGGCGGTGGTGTTCGAGTGATGGTGGCGGTGAGAGAGATGGTGGTGGCGGCTGTGTTCTGAACAGAGAGGACTGTGGCGAGGTGAAGGTGGCGAGGTTGATGTTTGTGTTGTGAAACAGGGTGGTTAGTGACGGTGGTAACGACGGTGGCTGGTTAGTGGCGAGAGCGGCAGGGCTCTACCTTGGTGGAGGTGGTGATGGTAGCTGTGAGAGAGAGGAAGAAAACGTGGGAGAGAAGAGAGTCCTCCCTTTTGGAGAAGGCAAGAGAGAAACCTAAATAGGGTTCCTCTATTTCCTTGTTAGGCTGGGCTTAGGATTCTAGCTTTCTGGGCTTGGGCTTGGTTAAAGTAATTGGACCATGCTTATTCGGGTTAGGCTTAGATGTGTGAACCACTCTTTTGTACCACCGCTAGAATCAACAAATTAATTATATCCTCAAATTGTCGCCTTAATGCGACTTTGTCGTTCACGCGCGCAGATTCCTACAAAAACATAAAAATTGAAATAATTAGAATAAAATATATTAATTGAAGCACTAACATATATAAATTAAGGGTCATAATTTGTAATAATTACGTGTATATCAGTCTTGCAGAAGCTCTTTATCTAATCCGAACTTTATACGTCTAGATTGTATTTTGATGTCGTATGTTTAGCCGACAAAAGAAAAAGTTCATCTCATATGTCCAGGTACTTATTACTTCATGGTTGATTGGACCAGAAGTTTCATGTTTATGCCCGACTTGTTTGTCCTGATACATATATTTAGATTTTACTCGTAGCACAATACTTTGGCCGTGCTATGTGTTTTTGAGTAAGCTCTTAAGTCTGACTTTGTCATCCTGACTAGATTTCATCGCTTGACACTACACCAAAACCCCCCATTAGCAACGGTTCTATACCATGGGCGTAAGCCATTGTCACGGCTAAGAGCCGTGGGCTACAGAGGCATCGCGAAATTCCTTGTAACGGCTATAAACCGTTGCTAAACATGTAGCAACAGTTTTATGCTTGAATGGGGGAGGTGATTTTCAGCATTTAGCCACGGTTCTAAACCGTTGCAAGAACAATAGCAACGGTTTTTAGCCGACTTGCAACGGTTTAGCCGTGGCAAAAATAGCCACGGTTTTAAGCCGTGACAAGGTGTAGATATTAGCAACGGTTATAAACCGTGTCTAACAAGGTAGCAACGGTTTTTAGCCATGGCTAACCCTGGCCACGGTTTTAAGCCGTGGCTAAACAGTGAGAAATAAACCGTGGCAAAGGTGCTAGCAACGGTTTTAAGTCGTGGCTAATCCTGGCCACAGTTTTAAGCCGTCGCAACTTATGAACAACGCCCACGGTTCCTAGCCGTGGCAAGCTGCAACCACGGATGTAAGCCATTGGCAATTAAAACAAAATGCAAAAAAAAAAATCTGTTTTGTTGCAACGGTTTCAAACCGTTGCAAATTAATATAATCGAAAAAAAATTTAATTTTTTTTTTGCTGCTGCAGCAAAATCACAGCCGTGGCACCTGCAAAATCAGTCCTTACTATGGTTTGTGTCATGCCTCCGGCACGAATAAGATTCCACCAAACTATATGCTAGATAAATACAAAATCAACCGTAAAAAGGAACTTGTCAAGTTTTGACGCCAAACAAAAACATGTAAACAAATAGCACTAATGTACAATAACGGATTAACCTGAACAAATGGAACCTTGTTATATCATGTTTCGCTCGCATCTAAAACAAAAGAATTTCTCTATGTTTTTTCCAACAATACAAATCCACCTAGTTATAATGTAAGAAAATACATTGATGCCCTTAGGAACAGGCCCCATTTCTTTCGGTAGTTGCTTTTCAATATACTGAAAATGATGAGAATGCAGCACCTGGTAGTTGCTTATATATGGCACCCGTGATGGTTGATACAACGACACACTTTGCACCCCAAAAACAAGCAATGTATGCGCATTCTCCTGTCCAACATACTGTTGCCCGTACTGGCTCAGACCTTTAGAGCCCTGCAGTATAAAAATTTAGTCAGTACTCAATGACAGACAAACATGACCTATAAAGATTGCTAATAAACCAATGACAGACAAACATGACCTATAATTTCTGGTGTACTAGTATATGCATGAATCTTAGCCATAAAGACATGCCTGGAGATTTGTATATCTATTGTGATACATTAATTGTCTGAGACACCCAAGCTATATCATTGATGTACCAAAAAAGACTGACACATGTGAAATTTTTTAAGAATTTTTTTTCCTATTTTCATTTAGAGAAGAAGATTCAAAACTACATGGATGGAACTATGAGATTAATCAGTAACATACCTCATGTTTTAAAAGGAATCAAAATATTTTATGGAAATCTTTGATTGGTATTTTACCAACCACTAGTAATCCAATTGATAATCATTTAAGAGAGGAGGGTGCCTGTCTGCCCTTTATCTCTTTCTACTGCTGAAACAGAAGACCATTTGGTTTTCAAATGTGACTTTGCTTACCAATTCTTATCAGATGAAGTTTGGTGCCTTTAACTCTTTGGATAGTCTGATTTCCTACTATTTCTTACAGATTCAAACAGTTCAGATGGAAAAAAAATGAAGGTTTTCAAATCTTAGCAGCCATTATGAAAACCATTGGTGTTTGCAGTTGAATACCATCACTGCCCGCACAATAATTTATAGTGTTGCAGCTTCCCTATGATAATAATCATATTACTTATATATGATTCTAACTCTGAACCAAAATAGAAATAGGACTGTACAAACAAGATGGAAACAGATCTGGATCCTTAGTAGGCATGTAGAAATGGCTAGGTATGATGATAGGCCTGAAGAGTCTGAAGACCAGCATATAAAGCAGTTAGCTAGTCAAGTTCAGGCCTTGTTTTGGGTGTGCAAGATCATGGTATGAGTGCTTAACAGTTATAAAACCATTGAATAAAATCACTAATGAATTCCAATCAAATAAGAAACTATGAATATAAGAGATTTATAGAAGTTTTGATGTTTTGACATGTTGAGGAAGTCAGTTACCTCTCACAACAGGACCAGAAAGCTTGTAGTATCAGGAAGCCTTGTAGCCTGGCATTTTCACAGGGAGTGAGAACTCTGTCTTGCTCAGGATGTAGAAGAGTCTGACAAACAAATTTGATATTAGAATGAGACTGCATGCAATCTTCAGAGTAGATATATTAAAAATAAGTCTAGCATATAAGGTCTAACCTGGTTATGGGGTTGAGGTCTAGTAACTACAGTTCCAACAGCCTCATCCCACCACAGGCGACCAAATGGCCTTAAAAATATATAAGAGTTCAACAAAACTAAAAGTTAGTAAACTTTAATTATAATATATAAAATCATATAGGTCACTCGAAAGCACTTACTTCTTTGATTTTCCCTTCACAAATGACATTGCATAATCAGGTATCTATATAAATTCAAACATTAGTATTTTTACATTCCAAAAAAAAAAACTGGCAAACTTAAAAAGCATTACCAATTGTTTTCCAGAAGGTAGCAATACTCTCTCAACATTTTTATCCACTGCCACACCTAATCTCATGTTTTTCATCTTTCCACACACAATGTCGTAGACATATAATACGGTGTGCGCAATGTCAACTGTAAATAATATTCATTCATAAGCTTTATAATGACTGATTTCAAGTATAAACAATATTGTGTGTGTATCATTGAAAAAACAGGAATGAATGAAAAAATCTAACCTGTATTTTTGGCAACAAACCGGAGGTATTGCAAACAAGAATGGCAGCAATGGCACAAATGCGTGGAAGAATTTATCTACTTGACTTCCTTTGATTTTGTAATCCTGGCTACTATTTGTGTTGGACTTTCCTGCAAAAATCATGTCATCACTCCACTCACTCAGTTATGTAATCCGGCAACTATTTGTGTTGGACTGCTGCTGCTGCTGTGAGGGAATCACTGCTGCTGCTGCAAGGGATGGACTGCTGCTTTGCGAGGGACGCACTGATGCAGCTTGCTGCTGGTCGCAACCATATTCTAGCATAAACACTCTCACTGAACCGCCTTCCATATCTAGCATCATTACTCCAGAATGAAATCGGCACTCACGTGGCATATCAAGAAACAAAAGATCATCAACAATGCCACTGTCAAATTTGACTTTATTAAGCCTGGGAAGTACTTCAAAAGTAGCCTCTGTCCAAAAGATAAACAAAATGTATCATGCAAGCACAAGTATGTAAGGGTAAGATCACAAAATCTTTGTACACAACAATAGTGTAGATACACAAGGACAAGATCACAAAAGCACTCTTCCCACACCCATCACCTAAGTTCACAAACACTATCATGGGGCACTAGTGTCTAAGCATCTTTGGAACACAACCAAATTATGTATTAAAGGGTCTTTTGAATGAACAAAAGCATCTTCCAACATTCAAATTTTTTCCTAATAGGAAATAGCCAAATTCCCCGACAACCATACTGATATGATCTGCAATATGGATCTCCAACATAACCAGGACAACCAATACAAACACACATTTTTTTTATTGGGGCTTCATGCTTTAAACAAATAAAGATAATACTACAAACTTATGAGAATCTTGAACTGCACAGCAAAACAACACCAAAGTAATCATGAGGATAGATATCAAGCTTGCGTTTCCTAGGAGTAGTTGATAGTTGTTGCTGAATTTGATATTATAACACTTAACATGTGTCACATCTTCAGGACTTGTCTCAAGATTTTTGTGTACCTAAAAGGATATAAATGCCCTCATAGAATCCAATAAAGTAATAATTTACGGAAACAAAATGGCGACCAATAC
This sequence comes from Berberis thunbergii, assembly GCA_003290165.1. NCBI lineage: Eukaryota > Viridiplantae > Streptophyta > Magnoliopsida > Ranunculales > Berberidaceae > Berberis > Berberis thunbergii. The sequence goes on from QNQO01007526.1 coordinate 5,110, forward strand.
GAACACATTTTTATAGCTCATAATAGGCTTCATGCTATATAGAAGCAAGATAGGATTACCATCCCATCACAAAAGAGTGCATAATATATAATATCTATTTGTTCACTTTGTATATCGAAAATTATTTAGCACCTTTTTTGTGTGTAAATGCATGTTCTAACTTTTACACGACACAAATCATCAACAATTTTCAAAGTCTTTCCTCTTTCACGAATATCTTATAATTCACAACTCCTGTCCTGAGTTTCTTCAAATCAAAAAGGACAAATATAATAGAACATAGACCATATGTTTACCCGCTCACATTATAAACCAGGAAAGGGATCAGAAACTAATGTTCAAACGTCTTAATAAAAAAATTACAAATTCAGAACTTATATGATAGTAGTGAGACACAAACCATAGTTCCTGAGGAAAAACACCAAGAGCATGTTGTCCCACATTATCGTATAAAGACAGTTACCACCTTTCTTGGCACGGGGGGGGGGGGGGGGAATATTTTTGCAACAAACTTCCTCCAGTATACAATGGTATTGTCCTAAACATAGAAGTGCAGAAAAGTTAGGACAGCTTCTTCTTCCAAAAATCAATAAAACGTTTCTGAACAGACTTAAAAAAAGGCATAAATCTATCACACAGGCTATAAATAGCGAATGAAACAGTAGCTTACAGAAGGACGATGACGTTGATGATATAATATTGCAATCAACCGCCGAGCACATACACCGTTCTGATAGGATTGCTTTACTGCAGATGCCGGTTGAATTCCCTGTTGCTTGCACTTGCTGTCTCAGCTGTTGCTGTTGTTGCTGCTGCTGTAATTGATGTTGCAACTGGGCCCGTTGCATTGGTGGCAAAGATTGCATGAAATGCTGCGGCTGTTGATGTCGTTGTAGGAGTCTCTGCTTTGAATTAAGGCTTGCATTTGCGGATTGTGGTCCCTTGTAATTGACCAGAGTCTGATCTATGGAGCAACTGTTGGATAACCTGATGCTGCAAAACATCTTCTTGCCTGATGTCTAGTCTAGGTTTCTTCTGCATCTCTGATAAATAGCTTGCCTCCTTACTTAAGGAGCTGGACAGAGGGATATGGCATGTTCATGATGTTGGCTGAGATGTAGCAGAAGTCCCTTGCTGCCTTCTGTTGCATTTGCTGAGGGCTATTGGCTTGATGAGATCTCTGTTGCACTATAGATGATCCGTCAATAACTGATGAACCTGAAATGGTTATATTATTAGAAGTAAATGACATTGAGATGCTGGTAACCGCACGTAAAAGACTCTGTGTTGATAACTTGCACTTCTCGCAAGTGAGGACCCCCTGAAAGTGCCGAGTTTAGCATCCGTACAATGAACTTGCCCCCACGCTTGACCAGAATTTGCAGTACTGTTCAAAACTGTCCGGTTCATATCCCCAGAAACTGGCCCAAAATTTGAACACCCCGTCCTCGTAACAGAATTTGAGGAATTTCCAAATGATGAACTAAAGTGAGAGCTCAGCTGTACTTGTGACTGACCATCTCCTTGAAACAAGATACCTGAGCTTCAATAGTTCCAGTCCTTGTCTCGCAAGAAAAAAAAATGCATCACAAAAAAGTAAGAATTTAACTGAGTATAGCAATAATGCATACAACTACAACTCTACAAGTAATATGTATACTACAAGTAATCCTTACTATAAGACTGAAATGTAGAACCTATAAATGGCATCAACCATGTGTTATCGTTACTAAAAACATTGCACAGTGAATGGTCCTATTACACAGACCCTGAATATTCTATCTAAAATACATATCTAAGTCCACATTAACAATGCAAGTTGCTTGGTACAGATTGATAAAATGTGTGTCATTTGCAGATTACACATGGGATAGATGGCCACCACATGTAATTGAAGAGAACAAAAGAACAAAAAAAACATACCAAATATCACTCTGCAAGTCAATATAGATACATAAAGAATTCACAATATAAACGGATGCTGAATAAACAAAATAAACATGAATATAAGAGACTTACGCGGTGCTTAATACGTCTGGGTGTAGGTTATACTCCCTTGCAAATACAAAAGGAACTATTCCTGTGGTAGAACAGCCTGAATAATCAGAAACAAGTTTAGTATTCAATACAAGAAACAAGTTTAACATCAAATGGAGTTGATGTTTGTCAAAGTAAGGACTCACTTGAACAATGGAGACTTTAGCATTTGGCCTCTAAGTCCAACTCAAACAGAAGCAGCTGCCATTACAGCAGGCCCAGCTACAAACCTCATAAACAAAACTTTCAATGATAAATGGAGCACAAAAAAGAGTACAGAAATTATAGGAAAGATTCAATCCAATCTTTGAATACCTGTTGATTTGGTTAGAAGAACCACACTTTTTCTTCACCCGTACAAAGCATCATTCACCCCCTATACATAAAATAAAAATATGTGATTCCAAGTTGTGAAGAGGTGAGACATGAGGATTTTGGTTTTTCTCTACATGAGAGTTCTCTTTTGTTTTTCTCTCAAAAGCCCTCTTAGAGAAGACGATAACAGTGTTTTGTTAAGCTAAAAAGGGGGTAGATATAAAGAATAACGAGAAGGGTCAAAAGTGGCTACCTTTAACTCCTCAATGTTTTTCTTAGGAGTCAGCATACTTCTATCAAGGTGCTCCATGTATTTTCCTAGCCACGTCACAAGAATGAGGATGAACAGTTGAGACACCAATATTAGAGCTGGGTGTCTCAACATCTACAGGCAAGAAATTTGGCACTGCTGTTCTTTGAAGTTCCAGGGAGAACTTTCATACTGCTGCTTGTTGATGCTCCAGATTCATTTTTCTCCTTAAACATGGGTGAGAAGCTTTTTTGAAGCCGTCAGTTCTTTCCGCCCAAAAAGGACTAGAGCTAGCAATGACGAGATAAGCTTGTTCCTTTACAAGTTGTGGCGCATATGTACGATGTAGTCTACGAATTGGTCCTACTGATCCAAAGCCATCTTCCAGATGTGAAATCCTTGTTCTGATCACCTATAATAGAACACACACAAAAAAACACAGCCTTCAGTTGTAATAATTGATAAATCTGGACCAACTAAAAATCCAATGAATATATTATACCAAATGGAAAACAAGCAAATTGTTGACTAGTTCCAAACAGAACCCAAGCCCCAAGTTTAAAAGTTATTAACTATCCAAAATTATCATAATGAATGATAAGAGTCTTCACATCAACAGGATCATCACTTACATTTGAGCTCAAGTACCCAGATTCCAAAACAAAACAGAAGAAGTACATCCTCTTGCAAGCAAAAGTTGCTGCCAAGTTACACCACAAATCGACACATCAACACACTCACAACAAGATCAAAAAAATCACACAAGAGCACGAGTAGCATGGCTGCAAGCTTGCTTGTCTTGGGGAAGTCTACAGCTGTGGCTGCAAGCTCTGCAAGTTTGATGCATTTCTCATCAAGGACCCCATATTCGCTTTGATCAGCATGAGCCACATGTGCGTTACAGATAAATCCCAGGTTTTCATTCACCATATTCTTGGTGTAAAATTCTACAATATCCTGTTGAACAAACAAGTAGAGTTATTCATGCTTGCACATAAGGTGCTCCTAGATTAGCAAATGTAAGAAACTAGCCTTAAACTCAAATTCATAAAATATCTGAACACATGACAGTTCAAAGTGAACACCAGAATATAATTCCATACATCAATTAGAAACATATGTTTATATGCATTTTAGAAATATCCATGCTACACATTTCGTTGTTACCCCTGTTGTTTGTACTTTTTGCATTAAAATTTTCTCATTAAGACATTCCTACTACCATCAACATGTGGAGAGTATCATTGAATGCTCATGTAAAATGACCCTATTCTATTCTGTCTGTTGCTCACAAAATTTAAGATGTGGGAGTCGGGCTTTATGGCCAGATGATAATATTTGACCTAGCACCAAAATGGGCTCTGCCCAGCCCGGCCTGCTTTGATGGTCGAATTAGTTTACAAAAGATCTACTTGCTGGAATGTTCACTAAACGGACACATTTAGAAATAAGAAAAAATAAAATAAATAAATAAATACCATTGCTTTCCCATCAATAAAGTCATAATTTGTCAAACAATACCAATTTCAGAACAGTTTGTCCATGCAAAAGCCAGTTTGTACATGTGCATGTGAGATCAAGAAAAAAATGGGGTAAAGATAAGATGTCAGACCTTACGGGCATAGCCACCATAAGCCACACCGTCAATTAAAGCCGATGGAGTACGAGTTAATTCAGCTGCAGATCTTTCTCCATTAAAATTCTCTACAAAATGCAATTAGTAAGAATCAACTATAGGCATTTCTTGTCATGTCCATCAGCCCAATGATTCAAAGCAAAGATAAATTCTCATTCTATTTCTAACAGTGGCATAAAAAAAACATATCACGACTCACGAGCCCACCTGCCATAAATTGCAACAATGTAGACAGGGTTCCATGGTTGAATGCATGTTGCACATGGAAGAAATAGTTGAAGCCCCCAAATCTTGTAAGCTGACCTAAAAGAATTGCATCACAGTTTTAGTTTAAACAGAAATTTTTGATATTTTGTATTGTATTCATGTAATCCACATGAAATCAAAATTATTTTGGGATCATTTAATACGCACTTAGTACAGCTATGGCAAACTATACTGAATGCAGCTCAGGAAATCATAGTTTGTTAACTAAGGAGACAGTCCCACTAGAATTTAAGTAAGTAATACAGTGAAAGTCAAGTGGTGGAAGATGTAGCAGCAGAAGCTAAAGTGAAAGAAGAAGAGATAAAGTAAAAGTGGTTGTTTGGATAATCATCCCTTTGGACTATAAACAAATACCTCGGGTTCATGGAAAGGGAAACTCTGGTCCCATTTGCAACCCAGCGTGGGCGTGACTGAGCTCAAAGTTGTGTCAGGGACTTATTTGAAGCACGCCAATGGCTGACAACCACCCCATGTGCTCGTCGACCCCACCATCAGTCGGCATTGCCACGTGTGTCATCGTGACTAAGACTCCTCCTCCATTGTGTCCTTCTTGGATGCACATTATCTGTAGCATGAGAGGGAGAGATAATGAAATTGAAACTCTGAAACTGAAACACCCACAAACTACATGAGAATATCAAATGATGGCATAGCATGGCATGACATGGCATGGCAGAGAGAATGTCTCTCCCCCTTCCCTGCATTCTGTAGATAGGTTTCATGATTGTGTACTTAAAATATGACCAAGTGTGAGTCCTTTTGTTTGAGTTGGGGTACAACAACCATTGACAGCCATGCAGACAATTTAGATGAAGTCATTAAGGTACATTAATGGACATTTTGGATAGAATTGCACTAGACATTTTATGATTGTGTACTATACATGTTTTTGATCAGTGGAAACATGAATTCACATTCATTGAGATAAATAAGCCAAAAATAAAAGTTCCCCAAATAGATATAATGCATTATCAAAGAACAAAGGATGCTGAGAATTAAATCAGGCCATTAGATGTCTCAAATAGATATAATTGAAGAGAACAAAAGAACAAAATAGATATAATACTTGAACTAGGTTAGATGGCCACCACATGTAAGGAGAATACCTCAACCACAGCTCAAACCAGTGTGCTAACCGCGCAGCTGAAACCCGTTGCGGCCAGAAACAACACGTACAACAATAAACATTAAAAGAAAGACATCATAATCAAAAAGTAAACATAAATAAACATTAAAAGTAAATATAGTCAGAAAATTCACCAGTAGACTCTTGGTTTTTGTAACTATCAATCATCAAGTTCCACATGAGTTCTACACCATACGAAGAAATCACCAACGTCCAAATCCCCCATCTTGTCTCCTTTTGGATCACTTTTGTAAAGTTCACCCCAGTCTTGAATTTGAAGCATAAGGAAAGTCTGATCTCTGTTGCAGGGTTCAATGATCCATGACAAGCACAAGAGAACTGATGATAGGATCTACAACCTCTAATGCTATCGCAATGACATTCCTTTCCCAATCACAAACTTTGTATCTCCTTGACACTGAAGGAACAGGATTGCTTGGAGAAGGAAACCTCACAACACCTTGAGAAGATGATGGTAATGGAGATGTGGTAATGGAGATGGAGGTAATGGATTTTCTGGTTGCCTTGTCGATTGTGCACCGGATGACGGTGTATCTTCAGTTCTTTGAACAACTCCTTGTATTCCCTCACTTGTTGATGGTCTTACATAAGTTCCACTTTCAAGTCTCTCTCGTATCCATCTAACATTTTCTTCCAATCTATCATATTTTTCACTACATTTTTTACTTCCAATGTTTTTTCCAAAAGCAATGAACGAGCGGAAGTACAGCATCATACTTCCTTTTAGAGATAGTGGTTCCAACACAACGAGTACGTCCCCTCGCTTCTTGGCCAAACACTTGGATTAGAGGATCATCATCAATAGTGAGGTCAATGTTACCCTGAGTTGAAGATTCTTGCAAGGCAGCTTTTTTGCTTTAACTTCTTCCTTCAAAAGAATGAAAAATAAAATAAATCAGGACACAAATAATATGCAAACAACTACAAAGTAAATTAAGAATTGGGTATAAAAGACATCATTGGGCACATACCATATATTGTTTAGAACCATGCGTAGGTTTTCCATCCTTTCGTGTGTGACAAGCAATCCATATGTCAGTGCGTGTGACTGGTTCCCCATCAGGGTTTTTCTCAACCTATATACTTGAAAGATTAGTCTCAGCCTATATAGTTAAATGGTATATAATATTGTACTAGTAGCTAGAAACTCAATTACCATTTCATACTCTACTTCTGCAGCACTCTTTTGGCCACCTCCCCCCCCCATACATACTTTGAAGCCTTTTTGTTTTTTGCATTTTGGGCTCTAATTGTCTTCGCTTCAGGGGTGCTCTCATAGCGAACAAACTCCTTCCAATCCTCCTCTCTTACACCATTTGGAACATGCTTCTCTTGTTCCTCAATGGTAGGATATTTATCCAAATAATTCTTCCTAAGATCTGCCTTGAACCTTCTATAATATTCAGGCATTTTCAAATGCACACTCTTTTTCACATAATTTGGGATGTCGTATTCACGCTGCAAATAAGCCATTGAGATATAAGTTGAAAATAAAATAAAAATTATGAAAATCAATGATGTAAAATCTCACCTTGAGGCCATTCCACTCATCCTCTTTGTAGTTGTCAGTAACATGGTGCCAACCCTTGAATTTGATGGGCACAAGGGTTTCAACAAGCTTTCCAATGTTTTTATTGAAATTTCTAGCACCATGTCCAACTGCTAAACCGTGGAGGTTGAACTGTATGGTCTGTTAACTTCAATGTCATCATTTGTAGATCTAGTGACATCAATGGTGGAGAGATTGCCGCGAGTACTATCCATTTCTATCAATAACATTATAGATATTAACCATTATCAAACAAAAAGAAATAAGAATCAACTATATACACTACATTTATAGATAATTTCCTTCCACAACATATCACCACAAATAGATTTTTATAAAGCATTGGAAAAGACAATCTGAATACATAGCTACAAAACTTCCCTTTCCCAACTCAAAAGTCTAAATAAGAAACAAAGACAAAATATTTGGTCTCAACCAAAGAGGATGACTAAAATAGCATTAGAAATGCATCAAAAAATATTGTAGCATAGTCAATTAAAATTCCAGTAAGCTCTTCAGGTTGGGGTTGTCTTTCAAGATGCTTTGATACACAGTGGGAATTTCCTTTTTATCAACTCTATAACTTAGGTTGGTTTGTTGCCAATGAGATAATGTGTCCAAAGAAGCTAAAAGAAGCAAATTGTACTCTTAACGATGGAACCTCCTATGGCTGTCCTAATTAAATGTTGAGACCAACTGTGGTTAGGCTTTGGGAATGAATCACGATGTTGTTTAATTTCATTCTTGTACTAGTCATCTTTATTTATTTATTTATTTATATTCATTCTTTTGATTATATCTATGGAAACTCGTTCATAACCCAGTAAATTATGATTACTACACTGATGACCAAAAACAAAATAAAATTGAGAGAAAATAGGGAATGGCATCTTGCATTTCCTTATAGCTTGATCGAAGCTAGAGACAATCTAATGATGATACAATTAAACTGTAAGAAACCACAAAATCCAAAAAGTTGAGTACTCACGAGCAAGAACTTCTGTTTCTTTATCAAGCTTCCTCGTGTTCAAAGTATTGCCACTGGAGGCAGCCTTGTTTGTTCCTGCTGTAGCTGGAAGATAGACAATAAAGCAACATTATCATTAGCATCAACAAAACATAATTAGTGGACCAACATACATATAAACATTTTGTTTTAAAATGCACATTACAAGTTAAAATTATCCATTAAAGCTTTCTTGTAACTTTTGGTGGATGATATTACTAGTCATGTATTTGAACCCTCCAAACAAATTATGAATTAGATTGATAAAAATCTTGTATCCATTAAAATAAAAACGATAGAATCATGCTATGGAGTTAGATGAAGCTACGGAGTTGCAAATATTGGATACAATCATGTTGTCCAATAATCTGAGCAAGAACACCAATGTGAACATGTATTTCCACATATATATAACAATAAATGGATAGGATTAAATATATATATATATATTGCAAAATCCCTCTTTTCTCCGTCTTTTTAATGATTAAGCTCTTCCAGAGTCGAACAAAAGTAAATGGGACAAGCTTTATAATAGGGCCCCACGCCATTACAAATGATCAATCTAAATCTTCAATGCAACCCATCCCGAAACCTCGTCAATCCCCAGATAATGCAACCCAATAGCAATATTAGAAAAATCTGAACCATCCAGATCATGTTTTTGTTTGTATATGAACTGGTCCCTTGAGAACGAATATAATGATATTTCCGCAGAGATTGCGCCAACAATGTTGCTATAAAAACAATCCTCTTTCCAGGCATGTAAAGAATCAATAAAACAAAATAACGCCTTACCTTAAGTCCACTTGAACTTAATCCCTAGTCCCCACCTTGCTTAGACCAACAACCTGCACCTGATTCAAAACCTCTTCTCCTTTGTATCAGTCTGATTGTATCTTTAAAGCCTGAATTCACCTCAATCTTCAAATAGTCCACCAAAACCTTTCTTCATTTGAAGCCGTGACCTTCAAAGAACCTACCCAACCTTACATTTTTAACCAATAGAAAACAAAAGTTCCTCCAGAATAGAAATATTTTTTTAGGTTATGGACCATCAAAAGAAGTTCTTCCACCATGAGTCCCAAATAACAACAAAGTCCACCAAGTAACAACAAAGTCTAAGGCTCCATTATTACAAGCTTTATATATGGATACATACCTTCTTTGAATTGTAAAACACAATGGTTACCAGAAGTTTTATTCTATTCACTCTGTATATTCACCATTTAAGATTGTGTTTTCACGTCTAATGATTGTGTAAACACGAAGAGAGAAACACCACTAATGCTCAAGTGGATAGGAAAACTAAGTTTGTAACTGATAAACTACCAGTTTTAAGAATCAATCCAAGAGCAAATATTGAATTTTCAGGTCTATGGAGAGAACATGAATGCAATCTTTGTAGTTGGTACCATTGCAAGTCTGGTTGGTAATAAAACACGCAATCAAGCACTACAACACAATCCACATTCAGTAAACAAATCATAAATTTGTTTTCCTTCTTTTTCGATTATCCGATTCAATTCCATCACAATAAATTCGAGCCTTTATTTTCATGTTTTTTCCGGAGGTATGGAGAAAGTTGAAATCAGTACTTGTCACAAGAGAGGAGTTCCAATCAAGTTCCCCATAAGCAAAGATAACAACCCCATGAGTTCATGACATACAACTAAAGAGGGCGATTGATGCTTTGCTCCATATTTCCTTCACTCCTCTCATGCACTCTTACTTACCCTCTCTATCTCCAATCAACCACTCATTGAATGCCATATGTCACCCCACATCCATACTTGAAATTTAATCACCACCAAGCTTCTCCTTGAGCCTCTTGTCCATCACAAATATCACCTCATCAACATGTTTTTGTTTCTTATCCAAAATACAAAAAATATTAAAATAGATAAAAATATACTGTTATTATTAAATTCAATTCAAAAAATATGACAACTTAGCTCCAACCATGGCCTTACTCTTCTCACCTTAAAATCCACTCCATTTTTTTGTGAAAAACAAGGAGTGGTATAACAAAACCCCATAATTTTTACAAAACAAACACACATCAGATATATTCTATCTTCAAAAACATATATTTTTCTTCTTCTCTTACTTCTATCAAAATTAGTTTCATTTTCTTTACATTCTTCAGTTTTCCTTTGGAACCAAAGGAAAGTAAGAAGCATAACCTATTGCATGGTTCTTGAAAGCAGCTAGAGAAATTCTTGAAGAAAATTAAAAAAAAATGGCAATTTGCACTGTCTATACATCCCACTCTTTTAATTCAATCTCCACACCAACAAAGCCCAACTTGGGTTTCCACCAAAAACACTATGTGTTCTACACAACCAGCAAGAGAAGCATCAGAAGATACTCAACTGACATTTCATGCTCAGCTGAGGAGCAAAAAACAATTGTAATTGGACTGGCAGCTGACTCTGGGTGTGGGAAGAGTACCTTCATGAGGAGATTGACAAGTGTGTTTGGTGGTGCAGCTGAGCCACCTAAGGGTGGCAACCCTGACTCCAACACCTTGATCAGTGACACCACCACTGTAATATGCTTGGATGATTATCATTCACTTGATAGAACATGAAGAAAGGTTCATGGTGTAACTGCACTTGACCCGAAAGCCAACGACTTCGATCTCATGTATGAACAAGTTAAGGCTTTGAAGGAGGGAATTGCTATTGAGAAGCCTATCTATAACCATGTAAGTGGTCTTTTGGATCCACCAGAGCTCATCAAACCTCCTAAGATCCTTGTCATTGAAGGATTGCACCCAATGTGAGTCTTTTTTAGCTCTCTATACTTTTTTTTCTCCCTCTTGAAGGAACATAACCAATCTATCTTGAACATAATTAAACTTCCCAGTTTTATAATTAATTTTCTGCATCGTCCCCAAGAAGGTATATGTGCAACAAAAATATAATTCGAAGGCCTTAGGCTTAAAGAGATAGAGGAAATACCTCTTTTGCATATTCTACATACTTGGGATAAGGCTCATATTCATGTTTTATTTCTTTCTTCAACTTCAACCATTTAAATCAACCAATTGAATATTTCTCCATATGGACATAGGATTACTTCTCTGTTCTGGTTATTGAATCAGTTTTTGATGAATTCTCTATATAACTCTTAGGATTACCTCATTTTTCTCTGGTAACTTCAACCTTTTTATATCATCTCATTTTTAACTCATCGAATCCACTCCTTCATGTGTCTATATTTTCTTTCATATAATAAAATTCCATCAACCAAACACACCCTAATATGTAAAAAAATTGATGATACTGAGATGCATTTTATGTCACCTTATTATATTACAGTCTTATCTCTCTACATTAATATGATTTGTTACACAATAATTTATTAATTAGCAAATTATTATTTGATGGAACATCGGTTTAAAAAGAAATTATGCCACTATTTTTAAGTTTAGAAAGTCTTCAACATGCAAATTCAGTTTTATATATTTATTGTTTGTAAGTTATCAATGAGCTTAGTATACATCTCCAATAAAAAATAAAATAAAAATTCAAGGATAATACATGTCTCAAATTAAAAATTAAATACAAAAATATGAAATGACCAACATCAATAAAAAAGTTAAATCTATAAAAACTTGGAATAGTGAAAGTTTGTTTTAAACTTCATCTTCCCCAATCCAATTGTATACCTAGTTATTTTTTTCCAAAATGAAAACATCTTCTGCAATCAACAGTCAACAATGCTCAAAAACTTGCAATTTGTTCGGCATTTTTGAGACATAAATAAAAAAACTCTACGAACCCTAATTTCATAAAAAATAAAAGAGAGAGAGAGAGTACCTGTACGAGAGAGGGCCTGATCGATTTTGAAGACGCCGAGTGGAGGGAAGACTAGGGGAGGAGGGAAGTCGAGGGAGGAGCAGGGAAGTCGAGGGAGCAGGGAAGGAGGGGAGGAGGGAGCAGGGAAGGAGGAGCAGGGAAGTCGAGTCGAGGGAGGGAGCAGGGAAGGACACGATGTCGAGTGGAGGGGAGGAGGGAAGCTTTTTGTCGATGGAAGTCGAGCGCCAAAATAGCCCGCCCAAATTTTTTTTCCAGCTTTTCATGTAGCCACGGTTTTGAGTCGTTGCTATAGCTAGCCACGGTTTAGAACCATTGCTAAATTTTTTTGTTGCAACGGTTTTGAGCCGTTGCTAATAATGCCCACGGTCTGGAGTTGTTGCTACTATTAGCCACGGTTTTTAGCCGTGCCAAATATACCAACTGTTTTAAGCCGTGGCCAGGTTTTTTTTACCCACGGTTTTAAGCCGTTGGTACATATAGCTACGATTTTTGGCCGTGGCAAATAAACCAACGGTTTAGAACCGTAGCCAGCTCAGCGTAGCTAAAGGGGGTTTTTGGTGTAGTGTGAACATGAAATGAAGGGTGTGAACTTTGAAGTTTCATTAATAATATTTTTTCAAATGCTCTACATTCCGCGGTCGTGGTATTTGTTTACCCTCCATTTTTTCCAACCAATATGTTTTTGGTATATTGATTTTTCTACTTTTTTATTATCCTTCCCAATTCAGATTCAGTTTGTCCACGCCTGGTTCTTTTATATTGAGTTGAATTTTTGGAATACCTAATCACCGACGTTGAACGTGCGAGGCTTTAATTTACTTTTTTTTATTATAGTAGTGGGCCATCCATTGTTGGTAAGCCGTTGTTTTGATGGAACCTTTTCTCGCTTTTCTTCGAGCATATCCAATCCAACTCTCAATGCTTCATTGTTGTCTTCTGCTCGAAACTCTTCGATTCTGAATGATGGCATACCAATTTTTACGGATATCATTGTTTCAAACTCGTATGTTATGGCAAAAGGAGTCTCCCATGTTGGAGTTCTTTTCATTGTTCTGTAAGCCCAAAGTACGTCTGGTAGTTTAGACGTCCATAATCCCTTCGATGCTTCGAGATTCCTTTTTATTGCCTCTAGGATTGTTTTGTTGGTTACTTTTGCTTGCCCATTTTCTTGTGGATGGGCAGGTACTTAGAAGTGTTGTTGGATGCTCAAGTTTTTTCACAACTCCTTAACCTTCTTGCCTTCAAATTTCTTTTGGTTGTCTGTAACAATCACTCTTGGGACTCTGAATCTGCATATTATGTATTTTCAAATAAATTTTTTGACTTGAGCCTCTCTAATATTTGGTAACGGCTCCACTTCTACCCATTTAGTGAAGTAATCTACCGCCACAAGGAGAAATTTCTTTCTGCCAGACATTGGGAACGACCCTATGATGTCCATCTCCCATTGTGCAAATGGCCATGGACTGCTCATCATGATTAGCTTTTGGCCTGACATGTGAGTATATGGGGCAAATCTCTGGCATTTGCACAAGTGCGAACTAGTTTGTTTGCATCAGCTTGCATTGTCTACCAATAGTATCCCAATGTCAGAGCTTTTTGGGCTAGTGTTAGTCCTCCTGGATGGTTTCCACATGTACCTTGATGAATCTCTCGCAGAACATAGTCAACATCGTCGGGTGAAAAACATCTTAGTAGCAGGCTAGTGTTAGATCTGTCGTTAATCATCGTGTACTGTGCTACTAAATTTTGCAGTTTTCGGGCCTCTGCCAAGTTCGTTGGAAGCTCTACTTTCGTTATATACGTGAGGGTTAGAATCGTCCAATTGTTTTCCTTGCTTGTTGCATATGCTTCATGCACTTGATTTTTCCCGTATGGAACTTTCCTGTATCAAGATGAACGGATTATCATTTTCTTTAGCTCGTGATGCTTCCTCAGCTAGCTTGTCAGCTCTTTAATTATCTACCCCTGCACATCACTGAATGGTTGTAGCCTTGAAACTTTCTATCAACTCTGTAGTCTTTTGGTGGTATGCTTTTATTCGAGCATATTTGACTTGAAATTCGTCGTTCAGCTGATTGACCATCAATTTGGAGTCAGTGAAGACACTAATTTCTTTTATTCCCAAGTGTTTTTCCAATTGCAACCCAACTATTACTATTTCGTACTTGGCTTTGTTGTTTGAGGCTTTGAAACTGAATTTATCACATTTTTTAACGTTACGCCTTCTGAGTTGTATAGGATCATTCTAGATCTGCTTCCCAACATGTTGGATGCTTCGCTGCAATGAAAGATCCATTCTTGGTCGATTTGTTTTATTTGTTCCTTTTCGTGATTACTATCTGGTTGGCGGTCGTCGCTACCTGTGAATTCAGCGATGAAATTTGCCAATGTTTGAACTTATATTGCAGTTTTGGGGGCATAATTGATGTCGAGCTGCCTGAGCTCAATTGCCTATTTCATCATTCTCTCGGATAGCTCTAGTTTATGCAATACTGATCGAAGTGGCTGCTCGGTCATGACAATGATTGGGTGAGCTTGGAAGTATGGTCGCAACTTTCTTGAATATGCGATCAGGGGGAGCGCCAATTTTTCCAAAGCTGGGTAGTTGATCTCCGCATCTACAAGTGTTTTTCTGGTGTAATATACTGGCTTTTGCGCGCCCTTCTCCTCTCGTATCAGTTGAGCTTACCGTATGGTAGGACACATACAAATATAAATACAGTGTTTCCCCCGTGCTTGGTTTTGATATTAATTTTGTGATCCCCATGTATACCTTCAAGCTTTGGAAAACCTTATCGCATTCTTCGTTTCATTTGAATGTCATGTTTCCTTTCAAGATTTTGAAGAAAGGTAGGCATTTGTCCGAGGACTTGGAAATGAATTTGCTCAAAGCTGTTATCCTGCCATTGAGAGTTTGCACATCCTTTATGTTCATTGGTGACTGCATGTTGAGAAGTGTTTGTATATGTTTCGAAACATCTTTGATTGACCATGTATTCGATGAATCTCCCTATTTCTACTCCAAATGTGCATTTCTCCGGGTTCAACTTCATTTTGTATCTTCGGAGCTGGGAGAAGGCATGTTCAAGGTCTTTGATATGGATTGTTCGGCGTAACATTTTGACCAACATGTCATCGATGTACACCTCCATTGTTTTACCAATCTAGTATCTGAACATTCTGTTGACCCTTCGCTGGTACGTGGCTCCCGCATTCTTTAGTTCGAATGACATCACTAGGTAACATCATGTACCTCTTTATGATATAAAAATGTCTTTTCTTGGTATCTGTATCTGGTTGTAACCAGAATACGGGTCCTTGAAGCTTAGGAGTTCATGTCCAGCAGTGGCGTCCACTGTTTGGTATATACGTGGGAGTGGGAACTGTCTTTCGGGCAGACTTTGTTCAAATCAATGTAATCTACACATATTCTCCACTTGTCATTCTTTTTTTTTACCAACACCGTGTTAGCTAACTAGTCCGGGTAGTGAGATTTTCTGATCATTCTTGCCGTTATCAGGCGGTGCATGTCCTCGTTTATTGCTTGGTTGCGTTTTGGGGCAACCAACCTTATTTTTTGTCAGACCAACTTTTTTTTCGGATTGACCTGTAGTAAGTGAGTGATGACAGATGGGTCTACTCCCACCATATCTTTCATTGTCCAAGAAAAAATGTCATGGTTATCTTTCAGCAGTTGAACCAGTTTCAAGGCAAATTTCGGGTGGATTTTCATGCCAATCCGAACTGCTATTTCTCCTCCTTCACCATCCAAGTAAACTGTTGTCGTTTCTTCTTCTGGTTGTCCAGTGTTTGATCGATATCTTGGAATGGTCAGAGTCGTATTGTCATCCGGAAGGTCAAGATCTATTTGACCAAGTTGTTGCAGCAGTTCTTCTGATCGTTGCAGTAATTATTATTTGTGCGGAGCTTTCATTGCTGCATAATGGCATTCACGTGCAGCTAGCTAACCTTTTTTTTATTATCCTGACGTCATCATCGGTATGGTACTTCAGGCATTGATGCATGGTGGAGGACACAACACCCATCTCGTGTATCCATGACTTCGAAGAAGCATGTTGTATGCAGATGGAGTGTCGACAACAAGGAAATATGTCGACAAGACTTGTTGTCTCCCTGGTTCCCCTGCTTTGACTGGCAGATGGATTATCTTGAGTGGACGTCACTGTTCTCCGTTGAAACCTACCATTGGTTGATCATTGGGCGAGATCATTTCCTCAGTAAATCACATCTTTCGGAACGCTGTTAAATACAGAAGGTTGGTCGTGCTGCCCGTGTCGACCAGTAGCCTTTTGATCTCCTACCTGGCTATCAGTACTAAAATTACCAGGGCGACATTATGAGGGAAATAGACTCCCTGCACGTCTTTGTTGGAGAATATGTCAGAGTTCACTGCATCGTTTTAGCATGTTGTGTCGAAGGCTCTGGATATCTGATCCTAGTTCATAAATCCCGAATTGATCGCTTTCGAGATCGATTCAATAACTCATTTTCTTCGGTTATGCCATGCAAGACGTATATCAATTTCCTTAATTTTCCTTTTATCTGGTTTCTCTCCCTTTGGACTCTCTCTGCCTAATGAACTCTCTGAGTCGTCCTTTTTGGATATGGCGCTCGATATCGTTCTTTAAGTTGTAGCATCCTCAGTGTTGTGCCCGTAGTCCTTATGGAAAGAGCAATATTTGTTTTTACTTCATCCATCTGGATCTCTCCTCATTCTGGGCGGCTACTTAACGTCCTCCCACTTTGTTATGGTGTTCAGGACATTAACTCGATTTGTTTTCAAAGTAGTAAATAGTTTTCTTTTGATTGTTCATATTTGGATCTTTCGGGTTGCAGCCTTCCAAGTTCTTGTTGGTTGAACTTGGATCTGTCACTGGTTTGATGTCCTTTCGAATTGCCTATTTCCTCTCGAGGCATGTCGTTTCTCCGTCTTTCTTCTCTCCTATCATGGTTGGCTGAAGTATGTCTCTTTTCTGATTCATTCTTCTTCCTAGCAGCCACCATCTCCTCAAGAGTGATGTGTTTTGGGCAATCTTCAATAGAGTCATCATGTTATTCGGGGGGGGGGGGGGGGGGTAGTGGGTCTAGATTCAGAGAATCATAGAATGGTCCCCTTTT
This sequence comes from Berberis thunbergii, assembly GCA_003290165.1. Taxonomy (NCBI): domain Eukaryota; kingdom Viridiplantae; phylum Streptophyta; class Magnoliopsida; order Ranunculales; family Berberidaceae; genus Berberis; species Berberis thunbergii. The sequence continues at coordinate 22,283 of QNQO01007526.1, forward strand.
TAGTCTAGAGGTGAAGGTGGCAATGGTCATGTCGTCGCTGCAACCATCAGTCATGGTCATTACGTTAGTAAATCGAGCAACATATTCCCTTATGGTCTCCTCGGGCTTCTATTTGATGTGAAGCAAACAGTGTGAGCCGTTTCTCATTCCCTGACTACCGATTAACCTTGTGATGAAGGCAGTAGCTAGTGCTTGGAATGTGTCTATCGACCTTGGGGGCAAGCTGTTGAGCCAACTCATCATTGTGGAGGTGAAACTAGTTGGAAAATTTTGGCAAAGGATGGACTTTGTGCTCTCCTTCAATGCCATCATGTGGTGGAAGTGACGCTGATGGTCTATGGGATTGGTGGTGCCATAGTATGCCTTGAACTTTAGTGGAGTGAACTTTTTTGGTATAGGAGTTATCACAAGCACGTTAGAGAACGACGGTCTTTCCAATTCATCCAACATGTTAGGATCTGTGACTCCAATTCTAAATGAAATTTGTGCATGGGTCCCGTCGTTCTGAGGGTGGTGGTTCACTGTTTTTGAAATTCACTTGCTGAGGTTCTGCAAGAATTCCATTACTCTCTCGGGCATGGTTGGCTGATTGAACACACTTTTGAGTGAGTTTGTCCACCATTTTGATCAAAAGATCCATCTAGGTCATTAGCTGTTCAACGCGAGGATCTGTGGCAGTGCCGCCGAATGTTTGAGATGACTGGGTTATCGCTTCATGTTGGGGCTCTTTGTTGTCTGGCATGGTTGGCTCGAGAGTTGTCGTTGGGTTTGAAACATGCATTGTAGGTAATACAGCTTCACCAGTGGAAAATTTGCTTTAATTGTTGCTAGGTTGAAGGTCTGTAGAGTGTTTCATCTATTCTAAAAGTTTTTTAAGCGCTGATCCGAACTGAGGAGGCTTTCTACTGCAAACTCTCTTCTTGAAAGGAAACTATCGTTCTCCACAGATGACGCCAAACTGAGGTGCCCAAAATTTGGTATCCTATAAGTATGACCTACAAAACAAATGTTAGATTGCCAAAATCCACTTTTTGGTGGCCGAAGGAACTCTGATGCTTAAGTTAGTAACTCAAATAGAGATGGAGATAAATTTGGATAGAACTTAGCTAAAATTGCTTACCTTTGTCGAATGTTCCCTTTACCTTATGATGTAGTCGATTCCTGATCTCTTTCCTTGCTGCTTACTAGACCTGCACAAGTAGCACACGTGAGCCAAGGACCACCTTGTGGCAACTGATGGCACTCTGATGCTTAAGTAAGATAAGGCTTAGGAGAGGCTTAAAGCTGTAAATTGGCATTCTGTAGCATACCTAAAGTTTATCAACCTTATCTCCCTTTTATAGTGTAGGAGTCATTGTTCGGCTAGGCCTTTGGTGGCGTAGTTTAGGGATAGAGATCATGCTAGAGATCCTTTCCTTTGAGAGCTGTCCATGTGGGATAGTTTTACTACACCACTTGTGCTCCTAGATCGGCGGAAGAGGTTTCCATTTCTAAGTGTTTTCCATGCAAGGAAGTTTCCTTGCCTGACTTATATTCTAGTATTTGTTTCCTAGTCAGAGCCGAAGTATTGTTGGCCTGCCTATCTTGGGTCAATCCCCCAGATACTTGTCTTATCAGGGCTTAGGAGTATTGGGCTTGACTGCGTGATGTGTGGGCTGAGTATCACATTGCAATTTGGGTCCAACTTTATGGAATCTGCTAATAGTGGGCTTGATGTTTTCTGGGCCTCGCTGGATTGTGCATGCAATTGAGTCTGCTTTATTTTGTTGATGAGATTATCATGACAAGTGTTTGGGGGCTGACCTGTCATCATTTTCCCCTCCTGAGGGGTTATTTGTATTTACTGAGGAATGCTTCAATCGGGTGTTCGCTTTCTTGTTATAAGGAGATTCCGGAGTTCCTGGTGTATCTCGACATTGCACCCGTTCAACTGGTGTCGAACGGGTATAGGACTGTGATTTCCATTCTGATTAGGGCTAGGGATGCTAGTGTCCAAGTACCTTCAAGGGCGCTTCAACTGCTTACTTCCTCTCAAATAAATGAGCATGTTGTGTGTTTGCTGACGTCGCAGGGCTGCTTCGGCAACCTGCCTGATGATTTCAAATCTTGGCAGAAGTTATGTTTCATGGCTCCTGCGAATTCAACATACTTTGAGCTTGTTGGTCGTCTGGTCGAGCCTGAATTTAGATTACTGAGTATGTTCGACTCCTTTTCTGGTCTTGCTTGTGTTAACTGTATATTAGATTGACATGTGTGGTTTTCATAGGGAGATTCCCAACTTCGCCACTGTCTGATGAGGATAAAACAACTTTGGATACCTTTCGTGACATGCCTCGTTTGCTGATTAGGGGTGTCATCGCATCTTCTAATATTCTAATATTGAGTGTAGGGTACTGTGGGTTCACTGGCATGTGGCTCCTACTCTTTTTCAGGTAAAGAAGCTGAAACCTGAAGATATGCCTGCTTCGAGAAAGAGGAAACTTCCCAATATTAAGGTTCCAAGCCTTTCAAGGATAACAAAAATAAATGAGGTGCTTCCTTCTCCTGTGCATCTGAAGAGGTCTCCTACTTTGTCTAGACATGTCCTTAGGCGTTTGGCCTCATTCGAGGGACGTGACGCTATTAGGCACGTTCCAGATGAGACTAATGTTTTCGAGGGGTGTGATGCTCATGCCAAGGCCCCTATTGCCCTTCCTGACTTAGAGACGGAGTATCTACAAATGGTGGGCATGGAGGATGTAACCAAACTGAGCACCAAGCAGGTAGAGTTTCCGAATAAAAGGATGTTGAAGGCAGGCGTGGAATTTTCATCCGGTCGTCCCTTTTAACCAAAGGACTTTGAGATCCACCTTTCTGTAGATCATGAACCCATTGAGGAGTCTTCTTCATGTCACCCGTTCCGCCCTCCATCTCGTTCCCATCCCCATATTGAACTGACGACGAGTCCAAGGAATAATTCGCTTCCCTCTTCTCAGCCAACTGATTCTGACTCAGTGCGTGAAAGAGAATCAATGGTTACGGGCACAGGGAAAGTTGTTGATGAGGGCCCTGATGCGGTGAGGATAGCCAAAGGCAGTGCTGGGGTGATTCTGGTTCCGAATGATCTCAATCCGGATGCGTGGATCATTCTATTTGCTCCTGATGTGGTAAGGATGAACAACCAAGGGTGGCATCAAGAGGTTGACATTTCTTACACTTTGAGGAAGCATATCAGCAGATGGACTGACCGGTTGGCGAACTGTGCTCCAGAGCCGATTGGAGAGATGCTGAGAAAGCGTATGGATAAAGGGTAGAAACATCTCGTGTTGGGGATGCCATACCTAAATCAAGTGGCTGTAGCTGGAACTGAAGTTGAGGTCGCTCGTGAGAGAGTGTATACTATGGAGCAAGTCTTCGCAAACTTGCAAAAGTCATACTTTGACACTTTCTAAGAAATTAAGTCATTGAGGAAGCAACTTGGAGCTTATTCAGGTACTGGAGCAGAGTCCCGGTGTACTGAGTCAGAGTCTCAGAAGGTTTGCTTGTAAATGCTCGAGTCCGCCTTGGTGGGGGCTATGTCTGTGAGGGATCAGTTCGAAAATGAATTGAACCTCGCCCGCCGTGACTTGCAGCTTGCCTGCGATACTGTGTCTGATGTTAGCAGTTGAAGGTTGATGTTGAATTTAATGCCAAGAGTCTGCGGACCACTAAAGAGCAGTTCATTTTGGCACAGCATGAGCTAAGTATCGTCAATGATAAGTTGGGTGCCGAGCAGTCCATCACTGACTTGCTGTTTGGCAAGCTAGAACGACTGGAGCGAGGATAATCTTTTCTTTAAGGCCCAAGGCATGTTTGAGTTCAGTAGAGTCGTGCATGGAAGGTTGGAGTTGTTCCATTTGATGAAGGAGAAGCATCCCAGTTGGGATCTCTCCTACTATAAAGAGATTGCATACGCATGATTTAGAGTGGCCTTCGTTTCATCCGAAGAAGAAGACGATCCTGATGAAGTGGATCGAGATGCAACACGAAAGATGTTTCTCCTACTTCTTCCCTTGCTAAGTCTGGTTCTGTTGTATTTGACTATCCTCTTGATGTGGGGTGAACCTTGTATTTTCTTTTTTGCTTTCAAATGAATAGTACTGTGTATGTGTTCATTCTTACCTTTGTTTCATTGCTAGCATTTGCTTGCTTTGTCTTATTTCGACATTAACTGTCATACGAGAGGATCTGCTAGACTAGAAAGCTTTATGTTTGTGAGAGTTTTGACTTCATGTGCTGCAATAGTTCGTGCAATTCTGATTAGAATCCTTTCAGAGATCGGATAGTGTAATACACCCTATGTCTAGCGGCTTGGTTGTGTGTTGAACCAACATTTGTTTTTGCTATTGTAAGCGAATTAGTAAGACTGTGGTCCCAATACGTTCACTGTTGTAGATGATTGGATAATAGTCCTCGCAATACTGGACTTTTGGCTCATCTTTATTTGTTATTTGTAGAATAGGCTTAATTGGACTAGGAGTTGTTATTACCAGTTATGAATAACTAAACCGAGGTCGGGTTTCAATGACCATGGTGGTCCCTATCAAACCATCTTGATCAGGCGTTGAGGGCACTGACCAGACTCCCATTTTCCAACCCATTTTGATCCGTTCGTGACGGACTAGGAATTGGAGTGAGTCAGAAGTTATCATCGTTAGTTGTTCCGACTAAACTTTAGCGGGGGTTCGATGATCATTGTCTATAGTTGGGATGGCAAACTGTTTTCACCAGGCTACATGAGCATAGGGATGGCAACGGGGCAGATTTGAGCAAATCCATCCCCGATTCGTCAGGAATAACAGATCTCCAAATCCCCCCCGCCAATCCGTTTATAAATTTATTAAAAAACCGCCTCCGCCCAGCACGGATTGGCGGATATCCGCCCGCCCAAACTATCCGTTAAAAAATTTCTTCATACATACAAGTAAGATACTTCTACATACAGTAAAAATACTTCTACAGATCATTTATACATACAAAAAATTACAAAAAAATACAACAAATTACAAAAAAAAATCGATCTAAAGATCAGATATGAGTTCTCTGATCTAAAAAAATTACAACAAATTCAAAAAAATAATCAGTCTAAAGTTTAGATCTTTGATCTGAGATCTAAAAAAAATTACAACATATTACAAAAAAAATCGATCTAAAAAATTCGATCTCTGAGATCAGATCTTGATCTTTGATCTTGATCTTGATCTCTGATCTTGATCTTTGATCTTGATCTCTGATCTCAGATCTTAGACGCAGATCTTGATCTCAGATCTTGGTCTCAGATCTTGATCTCAGATCAAATCAGATTCGATCTCAAATCTTGATCTAAGATCTGATTTGATCTTGATCTCTGATGGGGGCGAGGAAGAAATCCATGGCTGTGAGAGGCAAAACCCTTCGTCTTTAGATCTCCAAGCTTCAAATCTGATCTCGGCTGTGAGAGGAAGAGATCACGGCGTGAGGGAGGGAGATCTCGACTGTGATAGGAAGATCTTGGCTGTGAGAGGTAGAGATCGCGTCGTGAGGGAGGGGTATCTTGACTGTGACAGGAAGATCTTGGCTGTGAGGGAGAGAGGCGGTGTGCGGTGTGAGGGAGCCGGGAGGGAGATCGCAGATCGATTTGTGAGAAGGAGAGCTTGGTGAGGGAGCGATTTGTGAGTGATTGGTGAGAGGGAGCGATTGTGAAAAAGAGTTAAGCCCTTTATATAGATGAAGGTATTCTTGTAAATTTATTGGTTAAATGGATATCCGTGGGGCGGATATGACCAAATCTGTATCCGCCCCGATTAATAAACGAATACAGATCGGAAATCCGTATCCGCCCCAAAATCCAGTGATCCTTTACCAAATCCTCCCCAAACAGGGCGAGTGGGGCGGATATCCGTGAAAATACGCCCCACTGCCATCCATACATGAGAATGGACTATGCTCACACTTTCTAGGCCGTCGAAATTTACGTACGGCGAACTAGGCTTCTAGCAAACCAAAGCCATTGTCATCAGCAACCATTGCCTAAGCTTTGGTCAGGGTTCAACGATCACTATCTGCGTGGCAATCCATTTTAATCAGACGTCGAGAGCACTGACTAGATTCTCTGCTTTTTAGGCAGTCAAAATTTGTTATTTGCGTACTAGGTTTCAAGCATACCAAAATCCATTGTCGTCGGTCGTCACTTACTAAGCTTTGGTCGGGTTTGGTTACTATTGCCCATATTTTGACAATGATCCCTAGCAAACCATCTTGATCAGGCATCAAAGTGTTTACTAAGCTACCACTCTCTAAACCGTTGACACCCGTTTAGTTTAATGGACTGGGCGTTAGAGCGTACCAGAAGCTATCGTTATAGGTCGAAACCGATTAAGCTTTGGTTAGGTTCAGCTACCATTATCTAAAGTTGGACAATGGTCCCTGGCAAGCCATCATGGTCAGGTATTACAAAAGTTAATTAAGTTCCCACTTTCTAACCCATCGTCGACCGCTTTTAGCGGACTAGGCGTTAGCGCGGACCAGAAGTTATTGTAATGAGTCGAATCTGACTAGGCTTTGGTCAGAATAAGATTTTGGGCATGTAAGCCTAACTTGAGTTTCCTGACGTACTTAGTTCGATTGGCGGTCTGATTCCAGAGTTTGATCGATTGATCAGACTAATAATAGATTGACCGACTTTAATAATTAGCAGCAGAATAATAATAATAATAGAGTTGATGCCTTGGATTTAATGATAATACTTTGTAGGAGCGCTCCTTATTCCATGGGTGCTCAGGACCTTTGTTGTTTGTTCTTTTGCATGTGTTGGGCCGAATATGGCAGTGCATAAGCTTGGGCCCATTAGTGGAGAGGCCCAATTAGAAAAGTCTTTGTGGATCAGCGTGCTAAAGATACGTCTCATACTGCAAGACGGCTCAGTATCGATAATTCCCCCTAGTTAATGGGGTTGCTTGCCGGGTATTAATTCGAAAGATGTGGACTTGTGCAGTTGCAATTGGAACCATCGTTTTCCCAATTTCCAGTACAACATTTAATGTTGAAGTAACTACCGGCTGCTTCGTAAAGCATCGCTCCTATAGGCTGGCTATTTCTACGTTCAAGCACTGCAATGAGAATAGTAGAGCATGTTAATCAAATGCATCTTAACATAAAATTTACTTTCGGATTTCTAAAGGCTGAAAGAAGACCTCCCTCACCAATGAGCCTTGATAAAACTTGCTATTATGTTGTGCCTCCTGATCTGGGTGAGCACCTGATTGATCTCATGAGATCTTGTAATATCTTATTACATTGCAAAAAAGAGTTATGGACTTCCTTCTAGGGGTTAGGTCTGTCTTTTCCATCTTCCAGTGCTCAAGCACTCTATCATCTGTTACTTCTGTCAGGGGATGGTCCTCGCAGATTGTTTATGGTTGATGGGAGCATTGGAGGTCGTGACTCTCGTTCCCGGGGAGGTATCTCTGGGTCACCCCATGCATTACACATTTGAGAGTTGTCCTTATATGGCAGCATTGTGAGACCTCGATGATCCGCTCTTCAGGTACGTTTTCATTAGCTTTCTGTGGCTTACTTCTATTCCTCTTCACAAGACAGATTGGTGGAGAAAGAATCGAGGAAGTACTCACAACCTTTTTCAAGTATTTATCTTGCTACTTTTCAAATCATCATTGCGAAGTGATTCGATGGAGCAATGAATTGAGCGTGTTCATTTGTCTTCTTGCATATACACTTCACTTTCATCACCTTCTCTTCTAGAGGCGGATTAGCAGATCAGAATCTCTACCCATGTTTTTGTGGATAGATACTTGCATCGAACTTAGATACTTGTAGTGTATGAGCTGATGTACTAGTTGGTCGGCAGGCTTTGTAATAACTCTCATTGGAATCAATAAAATCTGTTTTATTTTTGGAGTTTGTCTTGTACGAACAATTCTTCTAAACTGAAAGAAAAACGGAAAACAAAAAACGAAATCAAAGCAACAAGATAATTTAAATCCTATCAGGGACTAAACTAATCCGGCCCTGAAGGAGGCTCATATGGTCCTGGCTCGGATTGCATAGTCCCTTTAGCGAAATGTTTTACTTTGCCAAAACTACCAAAGTGCTTTGCTTTTTCAAAGTTAGCGAAATTACTGAATAGTGGACTTCGTGCCGATGGCAGTCCCTTGTTGAGTAACAGCTCTTGGAATAGGTGTCTGTTTATTGAAGTATTGTTACTTAGATCTTTATTGGTCTGGACTGTGTTGTCAGCTCTGACTTTTGGTTATCCGCATCGCTGCACTTTGGTTATTGGGGCTCATCCACCTTATAGAGTAATTATCTTATTTTGTCTAGGCTTGGTGCTTGACATGTTAGTTTTGTGAGCTGTAATTGGCAACAAATCAACTGTTTTAGGGCTGCATAATGGTAGTCTCTTGCTGCAGGGTGATCTCCTTAGATAGTTTCTTGTGCCTGGTTGGCAGTATATTTTATGCATTGGTGCAAAGTGAAAACCACTGCCTCCATATGATGAAGCCACGACCTTCTCAGAATAATGTTGTAGGTAGACGGAGCGTCAACCACCATGAACTCTTGGACAGCTAACTTCCGTAATTGTGGCTCTCCCACCACCACCATTAGATTAATCTTCACAATAGGGAACACTTTTCTCCACTGAATCTAACCATGGTATGGCTAGTGAAGGTTAAGTTTTTTTTTTGTAGTTGCATGTTGCGGAATGCACTAAGGAAAAGGACATTCGGTGAGCTTTCTGTGTCCAATAAGTCCATTTTTACCTCCTACTTAGCGATGGGGACGGAGATGACCAGGGCGTCATTGTGAGGAGAATGTACTCCCTAGAGATCCCTTTTCATAAACACCAGTGATGGGACAACGATGTGAACTCATGCATGTTGCACTTGCCAATCCTCAAACTGCGGACAGTCTGCATCTCAGTTAGTGTCATTTTGCGACCTGTTAGATTGCTCCCCTTTGGGACCGACCCCATAGAGGACATAAATGACTCCAGAAGTTTCTTTTTCAATTTTCTTTACAACTTCTATTTTTTCTTTGCTCGATCATGCCTCATGTTCGAGCCTAGGAACTCCTTGAACTTGCCTTTCCTGATCCAGTACTCGACTTCTCTTTTGAGGTTTCTGTAATCCTTGATGGAATCAAGGACGTCGGACAAACTAGTGTTGAGAGAGGTGATTGATTTGGACTTGACATAATTCGAGGCCTTGTCCTACCTGGTACGCTCGAATCAATCTTGTTGTCAATGCGCTTTCTCTTGTTCCTGGTGTCATCCTCTCGCTTCTTCCCCTCTTTCTTGTCCCTGAGGATAGAGGGTTTCTTTTCTAATTTTTTCTCCTTCTTGGCAGCCACCACCTCATCTAGAGTGATATATCTCTGGGCATCCCTGAGCAAGTCTGTCATATTGAATGGGGGTCTAGGATAAGGAATTCGTAAAACTTGCCCCTTCTTAGACCTGAAATGAAAGTTGTGATGGCGGTGTCATCACTGCAGCCGTCAATTATGGTCAACTCGTTAAAACGAGTGACGTAATCTCTCAATGTTTCATTCTATTTTTGTTTCAGGGTCAGCAGATAATGCGGGTCCTTTCTGAGTCGTTGGCTGCCTACGAAGCATGTGAGGAACGCCATTGTCAACATCCTAAATGAATCAATAGGGTTTAAAGGGAGGTTGTGGAACCACGTCAGTACTGACGTTTTCAGGCTGGCAGGGAATGATCTGCACATTATCGAATCAGACCCTTCCTTGAGTGTGATAACGTGCTGAAAGTGGTGCAAGTAATCGGATAGGTCTCATGTCCCATCGTAAAACTCTAGGTTCGACAGTGTGTATTTCTTTGGCATCGGCTCATCCATGATATGATTCATGAATGGGAGGGACCATGAGATTAAACAACATGTCTGGGTTTGTGGCCCCGTTATGGATGGGGTTGTGAGAGACGTGTCTGTCGGTTCTGCACACTGGGTATCTATTGGCCGCTCCTCTACCTCTGGTTCACTAAGAAGTTGTTGGGACAGCGTGGCTCTCTTGAACGTGTTTTTTGGAGCTTACTGGGGATAGAGCCCTTCGCTGTTCAAGTTCACCTTCTGCAGGTAAAGGATTCCGTTGTTTGAGTGTCTCCAGCACTTCTGCCTTTTTGCTGCATCTGGGTTGACAGTAGTTCCACCCTTGGATTTGTCGTGGCTAGGCCTTTGGTGGTGTAGTTTAGGGAAAAGGATCTTGCTAAAGATCTTTTCCTGTTTGGGAGCTGTCCATGTGGGATAATTCCCTACATGACTTATGCTTCTTAGATCCGCAAGAGAGGTTTCCCTTTCTAAGTGTTGTCCATGCAAGAAAGTTTTTTGCCCGATTTATACTTTAGTATTTGTTTCCTAGTAGGAACCGATGTATTGCCCAACCTACCTGTCTTGGGTCAATCCCCAAGATACTTGTCTTATCAAGGCTTACGAGTATTGAGCTTGACCGCGTGACGTATGGGCTTAGTGGCACATTGCAATTCGGGTCCAACTTTCCAGAATCTGCCAATAGTAGGCTTGATGATGTCTAGGCTTTGCTAGATTATGCATGCCAATCGAGTCTGCTTTGTTCTGTTGACGAGATTATCATGACACGTGTACAGTGCTGACCAGTAAAGATTTGATGTATCATCATCTTATATAATGGTTGTTATTAATTCCCTGCATGACTTAAGCATGTGAGGCGTAACGAGGGGAGGCATTCTTTGCAACAGTCCCCAGGCGTAACTCCCTCAACGACTTTTTTCTCTATAACATTCCTCATCTTTAAGGGAGAACGTACTCTACTGGGCTTGGAATTGGGCCTCTAACTATGATTTATTCTGATGGACCATGTTCAGGCTTTTCTAACTGGATCCGCCTTTCTGGGCTTTGTGAGTTGACTTGGTCTTGAAATATTTGCTCATCGTGATGGACGATCTCTGCTACGTGTATGGCCATGATGACAGTCTTATTTGATGTATCATCGGATGCTACATTACATGACAAAGTTAATCAAATAGTTTCCAACATCCTGCATAAAATATTATCGAAAAAAACTACTTCCTGCGTAAATAAACAAAGGAAGGAGGATCAAATGAAAGTCTTGCAAAAAATGAATTAATAATAATAAAAAAATCAGAAAAAAAAAGTTTAAGCACAAAATAAATAAAGGTAAAATTCAAAAAAAAACACAAATGTGAGAGGGATCAAATTTATAATATAAACTTGTACTTTTATAGCACTATCCCACACTACCATTTTACTGTCCACACCACCACCCCTACCTTTCCCTCCCCCACCAAAAAAAACCCACCACCTCTATTCTCCATCAAACACCGCCACCCCCACCACCGGAGAAGAATCTCATTTTCCATTTCCTGCAAATATCCAATATGTTTTTTATCAAAATTTACAACCTCACCTGTAATGCAAAACAAACATGAAACACAAAACCAACCTTCTATAAAGAGAAAGACTGAGAGCATAAAGACAAGTTTTTTAATTATCACTGATGCATCCGAAAATCGTCCTCCTGTGAGTTTGGCCTGCAAAACAGATGTGGCGGTTCTGCTGGGACTTCATCACTTCCTTGAGTTCGATTGACGGAGTTTTGTTGTGGCGGTGCTTGAATAGGATTAGCTAGTTGGATGTGCTTCTGGGTGATTTTTTCCATCATCTTTGTCGTTGTAACTCATCTGAGTCATTAGCAGGTCTACCGAGGATCCCTAGCAGCGTCACCGGATGTTTGGGTTGTCTGGGCTATTGTATGTTGTGGATCTAGATTCTCAAGCACCACCAGTCCGATGATCTGGGCTGCTTCCTGTTCATGAGCTATTTGTGATGCATCGTTGCTAGTAGGAGAGTTGTCGCAATCATTACTAGGTTGAGGATCTGTAGAGTGTGTCATTTGTTCTTACGGCTTGTTGATCTTCTATCAAATTGTTGTGAGCTTTGTCACTGTGGATATTATTTTTAGAAGGAAACTCGTCGCTCCCCATGGACGACGCCAAATTGATGCGACAAAAAATTGTCATCTTGTAAGTTTGAACTGCAAAATAGATGTTAGAGTGTCAATGATCACCTTTTTGGTGGCCGAAGGCACTCCGATGCTTAAGTCAGCAACTCTGTTTGAAAAATGAAATAAATTTGGACAAAACTCGGTTAAAGTTGCATATCTGTGTCGAATTTTCCCTTTACCTTTTATAATGGTCGCGGTTAATTCTCTGCGTGACTTAAGCACGTAAGGCACAATGGAAGAAGATGTTCTCGGAACAGTCTCTTCTTTTATAGAGATGCGTCCGTGGAGGCATAACTCCCACCACGACTCTTTTTGGTGCAACGTTCCCCTCATTTATGAGAGAACTCGTTCGAGCCCCTGTTTATGTCTTTTCGTTGGGGGCCTTATCTGGGCCTCTGTAATTAGGTTTATTCTTCTTGGGCTTTATAAGCTGCCCCAATAGATTAGATGATATATCCTCGTGATGGGTCTCTATGCCACGTGTACGGCTGTGATGATTGATTTATTTTGATGTATCAGCAATCACAATTCTCGAAAGAGTCATTTTCAAACACTTTCTAATTGGTAGAAAGACTTTGTTGTAAAGGAAGAAGAATGGTGTGTATGTGGAGACATATTCGGGATTAAAACGATCCAAAGTTTTCATTTGTTTTCTAACCAACCTTATTTGATTTCCCTTTCTCATTCTCCCTCACACTTTCTATCTCTTTTCTCTATATCAGAGGTCTTTTTTCTCTCCATGGCCCTCGCAGAGGACTCCACTAGGATTGGTTCCCCACTCGCGACGACCTTTGTGAGAGAAAAAAAAATTGGCCTTTGTGCAGGCTCCTACAAATGGAAAACCTATCCTTGCGGATACTTATGCACATGGGGGTTCTCCACTCACATGAGCCTGCCGCGAGTGGGGAACCCATCATCGCGGTATCCTTTGCGAGGGTGATGGATAAAAAAAAATGAACTAAAAAGAACAGGAAGTTAGGAGAAGAATAAGAGAGAGAGAAAATATGAATGCAGCGGTGTTGCTAATGGTGGTGCTTGATGGAAAAGAGAGAGAAGTGATATTTTTATATTTTATATTAGTAGTGTGAGTGAATAAAAGTGGAGGTGATGGTGTGGGCAGTAAAAATGGTGGTGTTAAACATTAGTTGCCAATAAATAAGGGTGTCACGGAGGACTTGTGGCACAATTAAAACAGCTTTCTATGGCCCTGAGCTGACATAAATTTATAGAGCTTTTGGTGGTGTTGAAACCGTTTTGCATTTCCTTATGCAATATTACATTCCTCATGAAATCATCTTCAATGTTACATTGGCTGAGTAGGTGTGATTTGAGGGCGGATGGGATCGATCCCCATTCGTTTAGTTGAGTGTGTTTATGGTTCCCAATTCAATTCCGAAAACGACGTCTTTCCTGCTTCTCACTTACCCTGTTTTATATTTCCGGTCCTTCAATCATTCATCAGATGCGAAGCATTTCTTCCATATTAATCCAGTCCATTTTGATCCATAAATCATTCAAATATCAGCCAACTAGTTGGCTCATTTGGTTCCTCTTTATCCAGTGTTTAAATTTAAATTCTATTCCAAATCTCACTCATTCAATGCACAATATGACATATAGTTTGATCATTATTGACGTAGAAGATTGTGGCGTGACATTATATTCACAAGTTTAGGGTTTGGAATGAGGCCATTATAAGAAATTGCATAGCACCCAAGAATCTATACTAATTGGTGCAAAGAGATTAGCTCGATTGCAAGCAAGCAACATCACACTTTTAGTCATTTATAAGTGAAATTCTGCTGCTAAAATAAAATAAGATCTTTGCAGTTACAGCACTTATTCGAAGAGCAGAAGAAAACCGTTGTTGGCACATTTATGAAGTGTAATAATATTCCAATGTGAAGTACGAAACAGAAAATTTGAAATTAAAAATACAAATTTTAGACCATTGAACCTTCATTTCGACTGTAAACGATTGCAATAAACAATACAAACCCCAAATATATATATTATATATATATATATATATATATAAGGGCCTATTAGATTTTGAGACCAAGAGGATCCTCTTCATTGGATCCATCCATACTTCTCCAAGAAAGGATTGACTAGATTTGTAGGAGGGTAACTAGCAATGCAATCCTTCCAAACATTCCCATTATCCAAGTCTCTAAGAACTTCCACAAGCAACTATTACACTTAAAACAGACCCAAAGCTTATCATTAGCACTCTATCACCTTTTTTAAGCCTCTTCTTAGCTTCCATGTACCCAAACATACCAAAGACTACCAGCTGATGTGTTGCCAAACCTATGAAGTGTCATCCTAGCCGGTCAAGTCATACTTGCTCAACCCTAAGTTCTTCTCGACGCCATCAATCACCGCCTTGCCACCAGTGTGGACGCAAAGTGGTTGACGCCAGTCTTGAAATTCACATTGGCTTGGCAGCTCTGGCTTTCGCCAAACCCTCTTTTCTACGGTAAAGGTGTGTGGCAATTATGTAACGGAGGAGCTCCTCATCGGCAAGCCTTAGGCGCGAGTGCTCGCAGATTTTCGATAAATGCTTGAGTCGCGGATTTTGGTAGGTTTTTGCTCAGGTAAAAGCCATCCTTCCTAGATCATCCTCCATTCGCATGCAACACCGTAGGCCTCATCTTGGGAGCCCAAATGTGTCCTAACCAGCACTTCAGTTTCAACATGGCCCTTGACCTTAGGCTTGAATTATTGGTAGTAGGATTGAAACACCACCTGATCTAATAGACAATTGGCTAGTATCATGGACCTCTCATTCCTGGTACCAGTTAGGTGCTAGAGATTCAGAAGTCACAATATAGCCATCATTTTACTGTGATTTTTAAAAAATATTTCGAACACATCGATGGATATAAGACTCGCGCTACACCCCATTCCTGTTAAGTCAAACCTTAATATCCTCTCTCATTTTGTACTATTCACTATCCTGGAAGTGAATGAAGGCATCGTCGAAAGCATGCTAACATTAACAACCAGAGCATCATCTGGTCGGGGAAACCCCAGATTTAGCAAAAGCTTATCAGGGTGTCGTAAAAGCATCCTCCAACTCCGATATGGCATCCACGAGTGCCGGGTACTCTTCTAAGCCAGCGAGAATGTTCCGAGGCGCATAGTCTCTTCACCAATCCCAGAACTAACAATTGCCTTCAAGAGAAACCTGTATTCTGAAAGGCCTAGATTTTTGTTTCTTTTAATGATATCACCACAGAATTCTGTGTTGACCTTCCTATCATCACTAGGCTTGAAACACTCATATGCAATATATACACTCTTGATCTCTCCATTTTTTCCAAAGCAAGAACAGTGTAATGGAAATAGAAAAGCACACACAAACACATCAAAATCTCCATAAAAATATGGGAGAAATTTATGTGTGTTTTTTGTTTGTCTAATTGAAAGAGATAGAGAAGGGTGCAGAGATGGATGTATTATCAGAGGTGGTGTTTTTGTGCGATCAAAGAAGGGCAAATAAATAGAGGTTATTAAAGGGGGCACGTATGAAGCCTCTTTGAAAGAAGTCTCAAGATTTAAATTTCATTTCCCTAACAACTCCCACCAACTTCAATCGGATCTTAATTTCTTGCCTAAACTTTACTTGCATGTCAATTTACTTTAATCACAATAAAGTTTTTTGATTTTATGGACCAAAGTTTTTCGTTCCATATTGGTTCATCTGTTCCAGACGAAGTTCATTTATATTCTGGAATCGTTAGATTTAAATTTCATTTCCCCAACTCCCACCAACTTAAATTGGATCTTAATTTCTTGCCTAAACTTTACTTGCATGTCAAGTTACTTTAATCACGATAAAGTTTTTTGATTTTATGGACCAAAGCTTTTTCGTTCCATATTGGTTCATCTGTTCCAGACGAAGTTCATTTATATTCTGGAATCGTTAGATTTAAATTTCATTTCCCCAACTCCCACCAACTTAAATCGGCTCTTAATTTCTTGCCTAAACTTTACTTGCATGTCAATTTACTTTAATCTCGATAAAGTTTTTTGATTTTATGGACCAAAGCTTTTTCGTTCCATATTGGTTCATCTGTTCCAGACGAAGTTCATTTATATTCTGGAATCGTTATTAAGTTGGTCACGCGCATTGCACATTTATTGGTGCAACAATCCCATGGTGAAAAGTAAAATTGGTGTGGTAAAAAATTGCTCTTTTTTTTTCTAGCTAAATGGTAATAAATTGCTTTCGAATGTGATATTTTGCAGTGTATATATAGTAAACCAAAAGTAAGAACTTTGTGAACCGAAAGTGATTATAATTAAATGTTGAATTAATTACTTGGTAAGAGTGAAGTTTAGTAATCTAGTTCTGGATGATTTTACGCGACAGTAACATGTTGACAATGTCATTTTAATGGCATCTCCAGTTGGAACACTAAAATTTGAGGGATCAGGGCCCTATGAGACTAAAATGAGGTAAATAAATAATGAGTACAGCCTCTTATTAGCATGAATAAATTTGAATCTGCTTGGCAACTTTGAGCAGATCTACTCTTTATTATAAAATTTAAACCTAAATTTACCCTAATTATAAATTCCATCCTGAAGTTAGGGATTTATAGATATTATTATTCTTTAAAAGATAAGACTGAACATATGCATTTAAGCCATTGATTGAAGTGTTTGAGAGGTTTCAATGCTCCATAGAAATTTTTGGAAGGTGACGAGTATTTTAGGTCCTTCACCACACAAATAATTTATATTACATTGGTCCCATATATTCAATATGAAAATAAATGAATAAATAAAAAAGGGAGTGGTTACATTGGTCCCATTTGATGCTTTAGTGCAGTTTCTCCAAATTCATTTGGAGTTGTTTTTTGTTGTGTGGAAAGAAAGAAATAAAAGGTATTTGAAGGACTCAATAGATCAGAGTACTCTATCTTTATCGAGATTAGAGAATTGCTGTGGAGGATGGGTTCGGCTTGTAATTTGTTTAGAGATTTGGAATTTGACACTTTCATGGTGTCTTGGCATTCCTTGATATATGAATGTTTCTCTTTGTTTTTGTTTCTTTTTCTTTCCTTAATAAACATCTTCGTGTTTGACAAAAAAAAATTGTATAGTTAACAGTTTTCCTCCAAACACAGCCTAGCACTTGAGAAAAAAAATATAAAAACAAGTATTTAGAAATCGTAGAATTAAAAACTCCCAACATTTGAAAGAATTATTGCTGTATAAGAAATCAATACTTCTTTCAAGTTTGAACTACCAGGTAGCTACAAGTTTTTTGTTTTGGTCTTTCAAGTTGAATGGCCGTGTCAAATTGTCTATGGCATTCATATCCATCACATGGATGCAAGTTGCAAGCAAATGTTTCTTCATAAAATGTAATTCTCTCAAATTTCAGACGAAAAAAAAAAAAAAGGTTCTGTAGTCCCTTCATCCTCGACAATGGATTACACTATGGTCTACTCTACTATAACCATTTACAGTGAAAGAAGTTGTTCGCTTTCACACAAAAGTTACATTAAACAAAATTATTCGGACAGTGCCCAGTGTGCTCGCAAGTCGCATCCCCATATAGCCCAAAAAAATAACATGGAAATTAATTACTGGGGTTGGCATTTTGAGCATTGGCATACCTTTACGGAAAGGGTGTCTATTAGTTGAATGATTGATGTTTACACTGAACTAATGTAAACACATGGCTAATAGGTTATTATTGTGCATGATACATTAACACATTTTTTTTTTTTTGTCAAACATGAAGATGTTTATTAATAAAAGCAAAGGAAACAAAAAACAAAGATAAATATTTTATACCAAGGAATGCCAAAACACCAAGAAAGTGTTAAAATCCAAATTCCTAAACAAATTACAAGCCGAACCCATCCTCCAAGCGATTAGAGTGCTCTGATCTATTGAATCCTTCAAATACCCTTTTATTTTTTTCTTTTCACATACTAAACGGTAATATAAATGCCAATGATGACTCTGAAAAATGGCTCTCAAACTGGCGGTTCTATCAAAGTGTATTTGCAGTGTCAAACACAGCAGTCTTAAGAGCTAGATCCATGCACCGAAAGTGAATAGGTAACTAAGATGTCAAATTAATTACTGGAGCAAAAATACTAATAATCTACTTTTATGTTTTGTCAATGATTTTCCGAACAGTAGAAGTGCTAATGCTTTCGGTCTGATTTAAATGAAAATGCTTATGATTTATTACAACAAAATAAATGATCCAAATCCTCAGAAAAGTGGATTCGTTGTAAGCATTTAATGACAGAAGTTTTTGATATTTAAATGCAGCAACAAAAAGTTTGAACAGTTCATGTCTTAGTCTCGCAACACAAATGGAGCTGATATAATTTAAAGGAGAGAAAAAAAAATTATAATTTATATCTTCTGGTTCACAGCTTTCTGCGAAGAAGTACATGGGATTGTAGCAATTGCACAAACCAATTTTCTGAAAGTGTAACAATCAAATCGATATCTGCCACGAGAAAATGGTACTTTTTTTAACTACTAGGTTGCTGCAAGTTTTTAATTTTTCATGGCCATATCAAGTTGTCTAAAAGCTAGCTTTTCCACGCTCATCACATTCAGATGCAACTTGTATTGGAATTTAATTCCAAAAAAATTGTATTTTATTTTATTTAAAAAAAAAATACTGCATTTGGGTATTACATTTACTCTATGTTGAGTCTGATTAATTTTTGGTCAGGTTTGCTTATGCAAATTTACAAAATGTTGAACCATACCTGCCCGTTGCCATCGCTCTTCACATGAAATTACAAGACTAGGCTCGGGCATTAAATTAATATTCAAATTAGATTGACAATGCTATGCGAAAGAATGTGAAGATAATAAGAAACTTGACAGGAAATAATTGTTTGGTTGTTATAATAACGAAGCCATCATTCATAATTCATTGACATGCATTGCATGTTGTTTGCCTAAAACATCTGTAATCGTTCAAGTCTTAATCATCATGTAAGCACTCATTAAAGAACAAAATTTTGGCCATTAATTGTAGTTTAGTTGGTCGGATATTCACTCTTTTTGTGAGAGGTTGGAGATTTAAGACTCACCGGTTAAGATTTTGTGAGTTTTCGTTCGATTATTAGTTTAGTTTTCGCTATGTCGTTGATAACTCTTTGGGTATTAAATGCATCTGTTTAGATGGACTAAACTGAAGCGAAGCAAAAATAAGTCTTCATGCAAAATGGAGGTGATTGATCGAAGTGAAAGCAACTCTCAATGAGATATGAAGATGACGAGAATATTAAATGGCCTTTAAACATAAATAAATAAATAAAGTCAACAACTCATACACTTGCATAGCATTTGTGTTCGCATCTGCGAACAACCCACACGAATAACATGCAAAATTAATGGTGGTTATGTTGTACCGCGTTCGAAATGGTTAACATCAAAAGAGTCCATCTTAACAATTTGGAAATGTCAACACATGGCTATCAGGTAGTTATGAACATATAATGAAATTGAAGGATGGTGTACAAGTTGTTGTTGGCCTATTAATTATCTCTAAAGCTGGGTTTGGCAGAGAATTAAACTTCCGACACTTTGTGCATTTTTTTTGTGTGAAGCTATTGTAGAAATGTATGTATGGGCGGAACTACTAAGGGGGTCAGCTGACCCTCAATTTTTAAAATATTTTTAATATATATATTTTAGTTTTAAAAAAAGTCGATTATATAATGTAAAATACAATATATAAATTGTTTATACAAGTAATTGAATTGTTTATTTTGGTGTAGTGGTTGGAGGTTGATCATTTTTTGTAAAAGACCGAGTTTTAAGTGCATTTTTATTTTATTTTCAATACAATTTATTAGTAATTGTAAACATTAAAAAATGATTAGTTTAATAAAAACTTATTAACATTAAATAAATGAATTTTTTTTCACAAGTGTATAAAACCTCAAACAAAAAATATTTAAAATAAAAACTATAGAATTCAATGAAAATATATATCATTAGCTAACTCGTACAAAATTTGAGTCTCATATAAACTATTTTTTCTATGAAATTGTATTATGATCATATTAGGTTCGCAATTTTCAAAAAAAAAAAGATAGCTTTACCTAGATATGTATCCTAATTATTTTGTAATGTCATATATTCTAGTTATTATGCTCGTTTGCTCTTTACTAAGATTATCGATAATGACATTATTTTGACTTGAATTACACTAATTTTTTATAGATGTATCTTTTTCTATTAGTTGTTAACTAGGTAAAAAAAAAAAAAAATTGCCTCCCCCAGGGCTAAAATTCTGGATCCGCCCTGTGTACATGGATTGTTGAGAATCTATTCCAACCTCTCTCTTTCATCCGGTCATTCATCATCACTTAAAGCATTGATCCCCCCATCACATTGCCAAAGAGATCGATGCATTACACATATCACATGCATGGATGCATTTGACATTGTGGAGACCAATCCCTACAATTACCTGTCTCTGCCTTTCATTATCTCACTTGATATACAGGCCTCCAGGGTGCTCATCTGAAAAATTAACCTGGTCCAAAACTTAAATGGATGCTTATGCCCAAATAGGGAATTGTAGATAATCAGGTTTTAACAGTCACCTCTAAGTCATGATCTTTTTAGACAGCAGTTGCTTCCAGTGCAACAGCGCGGAGTTACTGTCAATATCTCAAGAACATTGAACAACAAAAACTTACATCCTCAATTACATGAGGGTAGGTTGTGGGCGTTTTTTCCCGGACAATTTATCCTGTGATGATCAGCAATAAACCCAGATGAATAATTATGAAAACCAACCATATTTTCATAGATCATAAAACCCTTCTAACAACCGTATATATTTGGTCTAAACTAGATAACCAAATGTATAAAAGTTATATAGTGAGTTACACATTGCATTATTGTAGATGCTGCGAGCTATTATTGATGATTGCCTAATCCCATTACCTCATTATCTACAACGATTTCCATAAATTGTGTCTTAATTTTTAAATGAAAATACATATTTTTCTCATGGACCAAAATTAAGATGATTTTTTTATTAAGTAGACATTGTACGTGATAATAGATAGAGGTTGACCATATCTCATAATAAATTCCCTAGATAATGCACGACTTGTGAACTAAACCACCGAGTCTAATGGAGAGTAACGACTATGAAATGAAATCGCCTCCGTTGACATGTTAACACGTACCAGTGGTAATCTTTGACGCGTTCCATCTAATCCTGCTGATAAGATTAGTAGTAGGTTTCATAGCAGTCCATTTTATAGACCTGATTGTGTGTGGGGACCATCCAAGAAAATTTGTGATCAGTTAGCCGCCTAGGTTGACATGTTAACACGTACCAGTGGTATAGTCTTTGACACGTTTCATCTAATGCTGCTGATAAGATTGGAAAATTCTAGGGGTCGAGGGAAAGGGAGCGAGGGACCCATCCCTTCTACTCGCGATGAGTGTTTGCGCGCATTTTTAACACGATGCGTTTATCCCGAGGAGGATGGGTGGTTATACCCATCCCTCGCTCCCTCCCTCACTCTGTAGCAAAGCTTGATAAGATTAGCAGTAGGTTTCATAGCAGTCCATTTTATACACCTTAATGGCTTGGGGATCATCCTAGAAAGTTTATGATTAGTAGATGTCAAGTGTTATGTTCCTCTATGACTAAGCCTTGATCCATGGAAGGCCACAACTTATCAGTAGGGGTGGGCACGGGACGGGATGGGACGAGATATACTCATCTCTATTTCATCCGTTCATACGGGATTGGGATGGGATGGGATGAGAAAACCCCATCCCGACCTCGTCCCATCCCAAACGGATGTCATACAAAAAAAAAAATTCCCAGGATTTAACTTTACAAACCTCGATGCAACAAACTACAACCTGAGGATGAGCTATCGCTTCACTGGACTCTTTAGCAACATTGGGGGTGGGGAAGATTTGGTTCTAATCTATGCTTTTTCCAACAGTTAATTAGTGGTGAAGGTGGGGATTAGTGTAGATTTGGCAGCACGTTCTCAAGCATTTTCCAACACAAGGTATAAAATTTCTAAGGATAGGTACAGTCTGACTCTGACCCAGCACCACTTCAGCTCCTTAAAAATAGGTGCGCAAATATTTCCAATTAATGATTAAAGTGTTCATTCTGTTTTTCAGGATTTTGTACATGCTAGTGTGG
>QNQO01007527.1:0-204320 GCA_003290165.1 Berberis thunbergii
GAGTGAAATAAAGAAACATGGTTGAGTGAAATAAGGAAACATGGTTTGAATTAAACAATGAAACATGGTTGAATGAAACAATGAATGGTTGAGTGAAACAAGGAATGGTGTTGGAGTTGAATATGGAAACATGTCTTGTAGAGATTTTTTTTTAATGATAAAGTTGGCCATGTGGACGTCCAAATCTTCATATTGATTTTCTCGAAATCCGTAGTTGTTGTTGCTTTGTGGGCTTGACTTCATGGGTCTTGGGATTGAAATTCTTCAACCCTTATGAATGCATTTGAACTCTCATTGGACCTTGTAGTTGTTGAATTTAACCTTATTGTGCCACTTTATGCATGATTTGAGATTTGTGCTTGAATTCCTACAAAATGCACAAAATACACGTAATGAGATATTTTTATTTGATAATTGCGACTTAAAAATTGTATATTTAAGGTATAAAAATCGATGTTTTAGGTGCTTATCCACACCCACCCCCAAACAACATTTTGCTAGTCTTCTTGGCAAATAACAACGAAAATTAAGATAGAACGCAAAAACAAAATATTTTTATCCGTCTTTGCAATGAAAAAGAGGTGAGTTGGTGGGGGGATATGTATTATTAAAAATAATCCACCTCAAAACCAAAATGGGCGGTATATTAAATTAAATTTTTATATTTTTATGAATGGTATAACAGACCAAGCTGCCTCCCAGTAGCGCTAAGTTTTAATGTCAATGTCGGACGTAATGGGAGTAGTGGAATATACTACCACCGCCCAAAACAGGGCTTAAGTAGAGTAAGAAGGTTTGGTTAGGCTTGACTAATCCTCATAGATTAGGATCAAATCAAGCTGATAGATAGGTATATCCATTGACCTTGTTGGAAAGTTCATGTTATGGCTTTTAGCGTTGTCCATCTTACTTGAAAGAGATTAATCCATTTGTAGGGTTTTTCTACGGTGATGGCACCGTAGTTTTTAACATCACGTTATAATGAATGGACCCAAACCAACAAGTTTTAGCTTACCTGGAAAGAGGTGAAAACGAAGTTTGTAGAGTAGGACTTTCTAACTAGATGAAACTCTTTTCTCATGATGCTTTTGTCATGTATCCACTTCATTTATTCTTTGTAGTTCTTGGATAAGTCATAAGCATCTCAATTCTTCTAGTTCATCGAGCTGAAGCTTCCCGTTTTTTTTCCAACCATATCGAGGTCAAAGTTTAGACTCTTTGTCGCCCAATAAGCTAGATGTTGGAGTTCGACAGGAATGTGACAAGGTTTACCAAATACCAATCTATAGGGAAAGATCCCTAAAGAATTTTTGAATGCAGTTCAGTGTGCCCATAAGGCATCCAAAAGGACGTCAAAACAAATCTTTTCTGATTTGGATTTATAGTCTTTTCGAGGATTATTCTTGATTTGACGATTTGATACTTCAACTTGACCGCTTATTTGAGGATGGTAGGAAAGGGCAACTTTGAGAGTAACCCCATACTTTTTAACAAGATGCTCAAAGACGCGGTTACAAAAATGCTTATCCCCATCACTAATATGATACCCTTGGGGTGTGCCAAATCTACTAAAGATAAAACTCCCTTATGAATGAAATAACAATTTTGTTATCATTGGTCTTAGTGGCAATGATCTCTATCCATTTAGAAATGTAATCCATTGCAAGAAGGATGTATTGATACCCAAGGGAGGATGGAAACGGTCCCTTTAAAATCGATGCCCAAACATAAAAAACTTCAACACTAGAATAAGATTCAGAGGCCTCAGTTATTCGCCCAAGTTGTTGACATCGGTGACAAACTTTGCAATACTCATGGGTTATCTCGAAAAAGGGTAGGCCAATAAAATCTAACTGGAAAACCCTTTTCCGCGATTTTTTGGAACTAAAATGACCACCACAAGCTTGATTCATGGCAAAATGAAATAATGTTCAACTTCTAGAACACATCTTCTGATAAGTTGGTAAGGGCAGTATTTGTACAAATATGGCTCATCCCAAGGATAATATTTGACCCTAGACAAAAATTGTCACAATCTGCTTAGACTAGTGTGAAGGGAGTTCCTCAGTTGCTAAAAAATTGATAATGTCGGCATACCAAGGAAGCTCTTACTCTACCAAGAAAGTTGTTCATCTGGGAAGTCCTCTTGAATGGGCAAAATACTAGTAGATGACTGTGATGTTAGCCTAGACAAGTGGTCGGCAACCACATTTTCTGTACCTGACTTATCTCATATTTCAAGATCAAATTCTTGAAGCAAAAGAACCCATCGGATCAGACAAGGTTTGGTGTCCTTCTTATTGAGAAGGTATCTAAGGGTTGCAATGTCAGTGTACACAATGACTTTAGCTCCAATGAGATAGGAACAAAATTTATATAATGCATAAACAATGGCTAACATCTCTTCTCCGTGGTCGAGTAATGAGTTGAGCCTCTTTCAAAATTTTGCTAGCATAGTAGGTGACATGAGGGAGTTTGTAAACTGTCTAACCCAAAACTGCACATACAGCGTAGTCAGAGGCATTCACACATAATCTCAAAAGGTAGCGCCCAATCAGAAGCTCGGAAGATAAGAGCGTAGACTAGTTCAAATTTAAGATGCAGAAACGCAGATATGTACTTGTCATTAAAAAGAAAGGAAACATCCTTGGCTAAGAGGCTGCTTAAAGGGGCGTGCAATCTTTAAGAAATCTTTAATGAAGCGGCGATAAAATCCAGCATGCCTCAAGAAAGATCACACATCTTTAACAGATTTTGGAATCGAAAGAGATGAAATGACATCAATCTTAGCTTTTGTCCACTTCAATGCCTTTTGGAGAGATAACATGCCCAAGAACAATGCCCTACTTCACCATGAAGTCACACTTTTCCCAATCTTAGAACAAGAGATTTTTCTTCGCAACGCTCTAAGACAAGTGAAAGGTGATGTGGGCATTGGTAAAAGATGAGCCGAATACTGAAAAATCGTCCATAAAGATCTTAAGAAAGTTTTCCACCATATAACTGAATATGCTAAACATGCATATTTGAAATGTCGCTTTGGTGCATTGCATAGCTCAAAAGGCAATGTGACGATAAGTGTAGGTACCAAAAGGACAAAGGTGAATGTGGTTTTCTCTTGATTCTCTTGATGCAATAGGGATTTGATTGTATCCAAAATATCCATCCAGAAACAATTAGTAAGGATGACCCACTAACCTCTCTAGCATCTGATCAATAAAGGGAAGGGAAAGTGATCATTTCATTCTTTGTGGCACAGGTTCATTGTTCTCATTTTTTATGACCGTAATTCCTAACTTCTTAAGAACCCACATGGACTGGGCTAACCCATTGGCTATCAGAGATAGCATATATGATGTTTGCATCCAGGAGTTTCAAACACTTCTTGTTTTACGACATCTTTCAAAATGGGATTTAGAGTTCACTAAGGCTTTCTGGAGGTTTTGGTTCATCTTCCAGATAATATGATGCTCACAGACAAATAGGGTCAACACCCTTAATGTCATGAATATTCCAAGCAATGGCTAACTTGTGAGCTTTAAGGACTTCCAACAACTTGTCACTATGTTCCTCAGTGAGATCTGATGCAATAATTACTAGATAAGTCTCCCCAGGATCGAGAAATGCATATCTCAATTCATTTGGTAAAAAGCTTAAGTTCTAGTGATTTTTGAGTGTTTGTGGATGAGTCACTCTCTTGTGACTGTGTTTATAAAGGAAGAAGAGGAATACAACTCTTCCTCATATTCATAACGCGATAATAGCTTAGATTCAGGTATATGCATTATGGGCACATAATCCAACATACTGTTGACCTCTTCAATAGCCTCGTCCATATCTAGGTTCATACCAAAGTGTGAGAGACAACGAAGCAATACGTCATCTGGTGACGATTGAGCCATAGACTCAAAAGATCGAATCATACACACTTCTTCTTCTTATTTCTTAATCATATCGAGATCATCTCTACTTTGTAAGGCCTTAAAAATATTCAATTCAGTTTTAAGGTTCCCAAAGGAAACAGACATGTTACCGCTTCTACAGTTGATGTTGGCCTATGCAGTTGCTAAGAAGGGTCGCCCTAAGATGACATGAATTTGAATTATCTGTGCTCGGGCTAGTGTCTAAGATGATGAAATCAACTGATAATAGAAATCTGCAACTTGAAACAATCACATCCAGAACTATTCCTCTAGGGTATCATTTTGACTCATCTTACTAGCTTAAGAACTACCTCTGTTAGTTGCATCTCCTTTAACCCAATTATAAATATATATGATAAAGTAAAAGATTCACACTCGCACTTAAGTAGATTCAAGGCACGACTTTCAAAGTTTTTTCTAATGAAAACATGGTACAGTGGGGTTCCTAGATCCCTGTACTTAACTACACCAGTTGTCACGCCCCGACCAACCACGGGAAACGCAGCGTGCCGATGCGTGAATTAACCCGTAATACATGCGGATCATAACCGGCCACAACATCATAATATAACACATTCTTGATACGAGAATCCAACGGAAATAAAACTACGATAAAATTTGAACAAAATAAATATATATTTGATTCGCCCCCGCCAGAGTAATAGCGACAAAACCAGTATACAAACATCTAGTATAACAATATATTACACCTGATAACACAAAGAAAGGCAAAACATACCCGTACAGGGTGGACACGACCAAACAGCACAAAACGCGCCTACAACGAAAAAACGGGGCCTACGTGCTACGATCAGTAGGAACGCCAACATTGCTTGCACTCCAATAGAAGCACACCCCTTGCGGGGTCAGCAAAGCACAAAGCTAGTTGGTGCGAGCGAACTAAATACAAATAATAAAATAATAAACAAGGAAAATCATGCCACACAACAATGAATAAGCAGCAAGTTCTAAAGTTTAAATCACACCGTGTCTCTAAGGATAATGTTTCTAAGTTCAAGCAACAACACAAACATTTCAGATTCCACAATAACTACAAGTTTACAATATATGCCGATCATTACACATGATTAAAACATGGTAAATATCAAGTGATGGAAGTAAAGACAATCTCATAATTCTTCCTAGTCTCCTAGGTATAACAACCAGGTTGAAACCAAAAATTCTGTATAAGTGTCTCATATCGTAGGTATTCCACATACCCTACGAATGTGTCTCACCCAGGACACATCCCACAACGTGAACCAGTACTACTTCGGGCTTGTTTGTATCCTAATGGGGTGCCATCTGCCAGATACCAAACTCAAACATCCCCGAACGACTGGCCTAACACGGTCAACCTAACACAATCAAAGTCAAGCGCACTGGGAGGGGAAAACGAGTAATCTCCAAAGCACGTCCTCCGGGACCCGTCCTACTGCATTCTATAGTGGCAAGTGCGTGGGGGAGGCTCAACGCACCTCAGCAAGCTTGCCACATGCAATAGCGACCTCAATGTCAGGTGCGAGTCAATCTCAAGCACCATCGAACTCACGATGCGAGCAAGCTCCTAAGCATCGGTACAACATGCATTATAGTGAGGTAAAAGACACTTATACCACTATCCACATGCACAAATGACGAGTCTGTACATAATCAAAGGTAACAGACGTGCAATCATAATCAATTTGGCAATTTTCATAAAACCACGATTGGGCCAGGGTCCCAACATGACCCAATTCACCACGATAAATTTATTCGAGTCAATTATCATACATGCACAAGACACGAAAATCTACGGTAAAACATGACATACTATGCAAACTCGAAAACGAAGCATACAAGTCCAATGTCATTACACCAAAGCTTAAACACAACCAAAATTCATTCACTATTCGATTTCATTCAAGTATATCATGCTTTCAGGAAACCCAATATATAATTCATTCACAAATAACCAACACAATCATCGAAATATCTAAAAACCCCGAATTTCGAATTTGGATTCAATTATACACAATCGACGGTATAATGTAAAATTAAATTCAGCGATTTCAAATAATTATTTCTCAAAATAAATATTATAATTCCACTCACCTGGGCGGAATGGATTTTCAAAACCCAATTCCTACCAGTCAAAGTCCTAACACGCAATACCACGAATGCTGGACCACGAAAGTTTTTAAAAACTGCAAGGCGGACTAAAAAATGAGTAAACTAGCAGAAACTGAAAAAAAAATTACAAGCGGCGCGTGACTGAAAGAAAAACTTACAGGCAATAAAAATTCGGCAAACACCCCGCCGAGACCCAAAAGTTTGGCGAAAACGCGCTGAAACCCTGCCTAATTCGGTCTGATCGCCTCCAAAACCGCACAACAGCCCGAAAATGGGTCTAAGGACACTCGGAGTCACGAATGTCAGGCTCACCCACGCACACAAAGCCCGAACTCACGCCGAAGAATCCTCAAAACGAACATGCACCCTGATTTTTGAAAAAAATTCGGCCAACCCCAAAATCAACATTGCATGTCAGTTTTAAGGGCTCCCAATGACGCCACCAAGGCCCTTCCACTGCTGATCGGAGCTATAAAAATCGATTAAAAAAATCCAACACCAAACACAAATGAAAACTGATTTTTTTTTTTTCAAAAAAACCAACCGAGAACGAAGAGGGAATGAAAATAGGAATAAATGAGGATGAGGAGGTGAGATTTGGGGAAGAAATCACCAAAACTATCGACGAAACTCGTTGGAGCCGAAGAGGAGGAAGGGAACCCCGCACATTGTAAAGAAAATGAAAAAAAAGTAGAAAGAAGGCGGGTCGTGTTTTAAAGGTGGGTGGCTATGTGCCCCCACGGCATTAACTGAGTACACCCCGACCAATTTTTTTTTGAAAACACAGATATTACATCATACACACCTTAAAAGAGATTTCATCCTCGAGATCAGACTAAGCCACGACAAGAAAACCTAGGCGAAAAGCTCGGGGTATTTCTGTCTCATCTGGTCCTCCAGCTCCCAATTCACGTCACCCGCTCGGTGGCTCCACTGAACCTTCACTAACATCACTGTCCTTCGACGAAGTTGTTTCACATCATCATCAACAATGGCTACTGGCCTCACTGGATATGTCAACTCATCCGAAATCTCCACCTCAACAGGCTCTATAATCTGTGACGGGTCTGCCAAACACTTTTGCAACATGGATACGTGAAACACGTCGTGGATAGCTGACATACTCTGCGGCAAAGCCAATCTGTAGGTCACTAGTCCAATCCTCTCAGTAATCTCATATGGCCCTACATACCTCGATGCAAGCTTCCCTCGACTTCGGAACCTAACAACTCCGCGCATCGGGGAAACTTTCAGAAAAACCCTGTCACCAACCTCAAACTCTAACTCCTTACCCCTCCTATCAGCGTAACTCTTCTGTCTACTCTGGGCTGTCAACAAACGTGCTCTAATCAGCCCAATCTTCTTAGTAGTTTCTCTAATCACATCCAACCCCATCACAACTGACTCTTCAATCTCTGCCCAACAAATAGGGGACCTACACGGTCGTCTGTAGAGTGCCTCAAACGATGCCATGCCAATACTTACGTGGTAGTTGTTGTTGTACGCAAACTCGCATAACGGTAGGTGATCTTCCCAACTGCCCCCAAAGTCTAAAATGCATGC
Source organism: Berberis thunbergii (assembly GCA_003290165.1). NCBI lineage: Eukaryota > Viridiplantae > Streptophyta > Magnoliopsida > Ranunculales > Berberidaceae > Berberis > Berberis thunbergii. The sequence continues at coordinate 7,599 of QNQO01007527.1, forward strand.
TCTAAGCATGTCTTCTACTATCTGATTCACTCGCTCAAATTGGCCATCTGTCTGTGGATGATAAGTTGTACTCATGTCCAATCTAGTACCCATAGCTTGCTGAAAGCTCTGTCAGAAGTGGGCTGTGAAAAGCAGATCCCTGTCGGATACAATCGAACAGGCGACCCATGAAAGCGAACTATCTCCCGAATGAACAACACCGCTAGACTGTCTGTCGTCTGATTCCTACTAACAGGAATGAAATGTGCACACTTCGTCAACCGATCAACAATGACCCATATCGACTCATTACCTTTCCTCGACCGTGGAAGTCCATCGATGAAATCCATAGTGATATACTCCCACTTCCACGTCGAGATATCCAATGGATGCAATAACCTAGACGGTCTCTGATGCTCGGCTTTCACCTGCTGACAAGTCACACACCGTGCCACAAACTCTCCAATGTCTTTATTCATGCCACACCACCAAAAAGAACGTCTCAAATCTCGATACATCTTTGTTCCATCGGGCGTGAATGGTGAAACGAGATCTATGAGCTTCCTGTAAGATATCTCTTCGCAACTCCTCATCAGACGGAACACAAAGCCGCCCACGAAACCCACAACCCTCCATCTGAACCCACTGACCAATCGGTAGGGCACTCATCCATGTGTCCACTACCAAATCTGCTATCTGCCTCGTAATCACTGGATCAGAGGTATGTCTCTCCACCACTCTACTGATCAACGACGGATAAACTGCTAAACCCGCTATCATGTTGCCTTCTGTACTAAAAGTAGGCTGATTTGCAAATGAAACCAATGTCTCAAGTGTTTGGTACTCCTGAATCATCATGGTTGCCATCACTGCATGTCGCCTACTCAAGGCATCTGCACCACATTGGCCCTTCCAAGCTGATACTGTATCTCGAAGTCATAGCTGCTAAGAAAATCAACCCATCGTTGTTGCCTCATATTCAATTCCCTCTGAGTGAATAGGTATTTCAAACTCTTGTGATCTGTGAACAACTCGAACCTCTCACCATACAGATAATGTCTCCAAATCTTCAAAGCAAAGGCTACGGCTGCCAACTCTAAATCATGTGTCGAATATCTCCACTCGTGGGGTTTCAACTGTTGAGACGCATAGGCTACAACCTTCTTGCCTTGCATCAACACTCCACCCAATCCTGTACCGCAAGCATCCGTAAATACCACCAGTCGGCTACCAGGTACTGGTGCTGAAATCAACCGAAGCTTCAAAGTTTCAAAAACTTCTTCACACTTTTCTGACCATACAAATGGAACATTCTTCCTAGTTAACTGAGTGAGTGGTGCCGCAATCAAGGAAAATTTCTCGATAAATAGTCGGTAATAACCAGCCAAACCCAGAAAACTACGAATCTCCGTCACACTACTCGGTCGTTTCCAAGACTTCACTGCTTCGACTTTCTCGGGATCCACTGCAATACCTCCACTAGAAATGACATGCCCGAGAAATCGAACTTCAGGCTCCCAGAAATGACACTTACTGAACTTCGCATACAACTGATTTTCTCTAAGTGTCTGCAAAACAATGCGAAGGTGTTCTCTGTGCTCCTCTAAACTCCTCGAGTACACTAAGATATCATCAATGAAGATTACCACAAACTTGTCCATGTATGAACTGAACAATCTATTCATCAAACCCATGAAGAAAGCTGGTATATTTGTCAATCAAATGGCATGACTGGAAACTCATACAAGCCATACCAGGTCCGAAAAATGGTAATTGGAATGGAATGTTCCTCAACTCTCATATGATGATACCCAGACTGGAAATCTAATTTTGAAAACACTACGGCTCCCCAAAGTGAATTGCTCGACCGAATAAACCCCTTACGAAGCAACTTATCAAGCTGTACTTTCATCTCTTCCAATTGCTTAGGTGCAAGCCTGTACGCTGATTTAGATATAGGTGCAAGTACCAGGAACTAGATCAATCCGAAACTCTACCTCACGACGAAGAGGGATACCAGAAATCTCCTGAAACACATCAGGGAACTCACACACAACCTCTACAAAGCTGAGGTCAGGACAAGAAATCTCAAGAGAGCTAAGAAAACTTGACATCAAAGAAACTGAATCGGGCTCACTAGCCAACACACGAGGCGAAACATCTGATGGCGCTAACATCACTAACCTATGAAAGCAATCAATGATCACTGGATGACTGGACCCAAAACAATAAAGTCAAACACAAAGTTGTACCCCAACAAGGAAAACTCGAAACGGGGAAAATATTCCCACAACCAAACCGAGCTGCCCAAGGGAGACACAATGCACAAGGGCCCCGGCAAAGCCACTACCTCAAGGTTGTCTCTAACAACCAACTGTCTAGAAATAAAAGACCTAGATGCTCCTGTATCAAAAAGAGCCCTCAACAAGGAAGACGACGAATGCACAAAACTTGGCACACAATACATATATCCTGAGTCACATAACAACACACTAACATGCAATTTTCCCTACGCATAATGTACATAACACAGATTTTACTATATCTAGCACACGCAACTACAACAAAAAAATAATAATAACATACCCTCAACATTTTCCTGACCGAGAATAGCTGCTAGGCGAACAGGCGGTGCTGGGATAGGGACTCTCTGACCAATTCCAGGCGCAGGTGCTAACTATCCCTGATGCGCCCTCTGCTATGCTGGTCCATCCCTATTCTGAGGTCAAAGTCTAGAAAAGTGCCCCAATTGTCCACAAGTATAACAAACTACATGCTCCCTTCGATTTGTCTAACCTCTTGGACAATCACGGGCTACATGTCCCTCCTGACCACAAGTGAAGCAACCACTCCTAGTTCCTGTCTGACCACCCCACCTAGGTTGTCTCTGTTGTTGCTGTTGTCGATGATATCCTCGGGAACGTCTGTCACCTCTGCGATCTCTGCCAGTCCTAACTGGTCCCCTTCTACCAGGGTCTCTTTGCTGAAACAGTGACACGCTCTAGCTGCTGTGCCTACTCATTTGTCTGGCTTCCTCGGCCAAACCTCTGACTGCGTTCTGAACCTCTAGCTCGCCGAACCAAAGTCTCTTGTCTACACTCGGTGTCCACTCGCTCCTGACTCAAAGTGACGTCCACTAATCTCTCAAAAGGACGATCGATCATCACCATCAACTATTTCCTTAGAAACGGGTTCAGACCACTCAAAAACTTCATGTTCTTCTTCTCCGGAGTATCTATAAAACAAGTTGCATAGCAGCTCAACTGTGTAAACTCGGCCAAGTATTCAGAAACAGATCTAGAACCCTGCTGTAAATGTAGAAACATGTCCACTATCGTAGCTCTGAATCAGGAACAAAATGTTGTTCAAACACCTAGAAAAATGTATCCCACTGCATCTCTAACACATCACGGCTCTGCCTCAATGAATCCGACCAGTACATAGCCTCTCCGTCAAACCGGTGTGTTGCTAACTTAGTACGTTGTATAGGTGTCAACACCATCCTCTCAAATATGAGCTCTACCTTACGGATCCATCGATCCGCAGATAGAGAATCTCCGGTACCATCAAATCTTTCACTACCCAAGCTAACGAAATTCCTGTTGCGCCGAGTAAACGGATCCTCTGACTAACTGCCCTGCCTCATATTCTGTGCCAATTAGGTCATCATTTCCATAAAAGCCTGAGAGACATCCTCTCCAGGAATGCCTGGTCCCTCACCCTGGGATCTCTTACCACGCGCCATCACCAAACAACTTCTACGAAAAAGAAAACACGCATACCATACATCAAACAACACAACAAAAGTCCTAACTCCTCTACCCAATTCACTCAAGAAAGTGGTATACAATGATGTTCTATGTGAACCGGTAAAACAATGGCTCTGATAACAAGCTTTGTCACGCCCCGACCCGCCACGGAAAACGCAGCGTGTCGATGCGTGAACTAACCCGTAATACATGCGGATTGTAACCGGCCACAACATCATAATATAACACATTCTTGATACGAGAATCCAACAGAAATAAAACTACGATAAAAATTAAACAAAATAAATATATATTTGATTCGCCCTGCCAGAGTCATAGCGACAAAACCAGTATACAAACATCTAGTATAATAATATAGTACACCTGATAACACAAAGGAAGCAAAACATACCCGTACAGGGTGGACACGACCAAACAGCACAAAACGCGCCTACAACGGAAAAAGGGGCTTACGCGCTAATTACGCCCAAACAGTACACACGGTCAATTGCAGTAAAGAATGGGGTGTCGATCCCACGAGGAAAAACGATCTACAAAATAAGGTTAAGGAAGAGAAACTATGCGAAACTAAAGTTAATAAATTCTAACAAATTTAAAATACGAAATTGAATTTAATTTAATGAAAATTAAGTTTGGAAAAATCACAAGGTTCCAAGAATCCCTCCTAGACTTCACGCGCCAACTAGTATTGATTCGCTACGATGACTCAACTACGTGTTTCACATCCCAAACGACGTAATCGGAAAAAAATAATTTTTTAATCATTAATATACCCTAATGTAAATGAATTTTAGATTTCACTTCTTTTAAGAAAACACAAAGGTCTGTCATATGTGATATCCTAAAACTTACGATATATCAGGAGACAATACCGTAATAAATGACGGTCACATATAACTAACCTACCGGAATCAATTAATTCTTAAACATTTCACACATAAGAAAGCGTGACTAAGCTTATATGGAGAAGAAAAGATAACCACCCGGAATAAAAATAATCTACAAAGAAATCTATGAAATCCTTGTCACTAGAACAACATAAATTTCTATATTAAATAAAAGTGAGAATCATTAAACATCATTATTCATCGTGAAACTTAAAGCGAATCAAATGCTAATTTAGTGTGTTACATCTAGGAGTTCACCTCTTCACCTTGCGTGGGGTTTAGTGACTCATGGTGGTGGTGGTCACAACATCAGTGGAGGTGGACGTCATCTCTTCCTGTACACGCACGAATCCTGAGAAATTCACAAATCCCGAGAAATCTCAACAGCTGCACTGTGGTGGTACTCAACAATGGGCTGAGGTGTGAATAGCGAACTGATTCAAAAATCAGTTTTTTCGCGCCTCACAGTCGCGCGGTTCAGCCTTCGTCTCCAGCGCACCGCCCCCTGCTCCGCCGCTTCTGCTTCGCTCTTCTCAAGTGTCCTCTCCTCTCGACCGGCTCCAGTGCCTGCAAGAACAAAGAGAAAGTGAAGGAAGAACGAGAATGGGAGAAGCGATGGCTGTGAAACTGGGAGGTGCCCTGTCGCGAGCTCTGTTCACAGCGGTGTTGGTGGTGGTTACGTGGTTTGTTTAGGCGGTGGTCGAGAGAGAGAGAAAAGTGGAGGAGTGAGAGACCGTGGAGAAGATAGAAAGCGGAAGGAGAGTGAGGAACAGGGAGCGAAACAGGGAGGTGCCCTTTTTTGCGGCGGTGTTGTGCGCACGGTGGTGGTGGTGGTGCTCGAGTGATGGTGGCTATGAGAGAAAGAGAGATGGTGGTGGCGGCTGTGTTCTGGACAGAGAGGATGGTGGTCTGTTTCGGTGGCGAGGTGAGGTTTATAGCGTGAAACAGGGGCGTGACACAGTGGTTAGTGATGTTGGCGAGATGGTGGTTGGTTAGTGGCGAGAGATCTCTATCTCTGCCCCGGTGGAGGTGGTGATGGTGGCTGGAAAAAAGAGAAGGAGCAGAAAACGTGCAAGAGCCTTTTCAAGATAAGCCTAAATAGGGTTCCCCTATTTCCTTGTTAGGCTGGGCTTAGGTTTCTAGTTTTCAGGGCTTGGGCTTGATTAAATTAAGTGGTTCTAGGCTTACTTGGGCTAGGTTTAGAGATGCGAACCACTATTTTGTACCACCGCTAGAATCAAAAAATTAATCATTTCCTCAAATTGTCACCTTAATGCGATTTTGTCATTCACGCGCAAATTCCTACAAAAACATAAAAATGAAATAATTAGAATAAAATATATTAATTTAAGCAATAACATATATAAATTAAGGCAAAATAAAAGAGGAGGGTTAGAGTGATAGTACCATGGTGAAGCTTTTTACCAATTTCGATGAAATATTCCACCAATGAACGCTGAGAAACATAAGAATCATGGAGTTTTCATTAGAAATCGATAAAATGCAGACTCGACATTAACAAAGGAAAAAAAAGCAAGTTGTAAGTCAAAACTGTTATGGAGCTAACGAGTATGAGTGAAACACAACTAAATAGGGTACTCGAAAATCAATCCAAACTAACAGCAAAGACACACAACTAAGGCTAGGCTGCCTCCTAGGAGCGCTAGGTTTAACGTCTTCAGCCCGACATATATTCTCCCTCATAAAAGATATACCATGAAGTAATGAGGAAGAACATAGGGAACATTCACCTCCAAACCTGATCTATGATATAAACGAGTCAAAAGATTACTGAATCGTATACCAACAACCTGAAAAGTTGAGGATTAGTCCACTCAAAAATAGCAACCACATGCGACACAAGATATACTAGCACATCCCAAAAATGGCAAGGGACACCATCTAAAATCATATAAAAATGGTAAAGAAACTCGCATTCCTTGGAAGTCAGTAGGGATCTGAAACATGAATGGGTCGCAAGTAATACAAAGGATCCTTCCTTACCCCTAAAATGAAACATCCTAAGTCTGGTTCCAAATCAGAAGATTGGATAATTTTCACATAAGTCATTGGATAATTTTCACGTAACATGTTAATCAATTCTTCTTCTTGTGAGCTAACAAGCACGAAGGAAATAATAACAGGAAATGTATCACCTGGTCCAAGGAATGCAGGTTTAAGTCCCTCAGGCAGTGGAGCTAGGTTAACTTTCGGAGTTTCCATGGTGGATGGTTGTGGTTTCTGTCTTTCCTTTGGCAACTCCTCAAAGCATGGTTGCCATTTGTCGCTCTCCTTTATCCTTTAACCATGAGACAATAGAAATATCAAAAGCATTGTCAGAATAAAGTGAATTCTCAGAATCAGGAATAGAAAAAAGGGACTCTAAGGTTTCAGAATCTGCGTTCACGAGCGCCTCCTCTGATATCAACGTGTCTATCATGTAGGTATGATGACACTCATCATCATCACGTGGTTGCTTGCTAATATTGAATATGTTGACTTTCAGAGTCATGTTCCCAAAAGACAGCTTCATTAGACCGTTCCTGCAATTGATAAGAGCGTTAGATGTGGCAAGAAAAGGTCTACCTAAAATAATCGAAACTGTAGACTCCATATTAACCGCAGAATGAGTATCTAAAATAAGAAAATCGACGGGATAGTAAAACTTATCAATTTGCAGCAAGACATCCTCAACTATTCCTCTTGGCTTCTTAACTGATCTTTCGGCCAATTGTAGTACCACAGATGTGGGTTTAATCTCTCCTAGACCCAGTTGCAAGTAAATAGAATATGGCAACAGATTTACACTTACTCCTAAATACAACAAGGCTTGGCCGAACGCATAAGTCCCAATCTGGCAAGCGACTGTAGGACACCCTGGATCTTTGTACTTGGGTGGTGTCCTCTGCTCAATCACCACACTTACCTGTTCTGTCAAGAAGGCAGTCGTCTTGACATGATGTTTCCTCTTGATAGTGCATAGGTCATTGATGATCCTCGCATAAGTTGGCACCTGTTTAATCACATGCAGCAAAGGTAAGTTAATTTTAACCTGTTTCAAGTGTTCTAGAATCTCACCATGCATTTCTGATTTTTTTCCAGTAGGTCGTAGTACTTGAGGAAAAGGAACTGAAACTGGAATGTTCTTGTTGGGCTCATCCTCAGGAATGTTCTCCTTTGCACTTGGGGAGGTGCCTATAGTCGTTGACGAGCTGGATCCCTTTAAAATCTTACCACTCCGCGTAGTAATGGCATTAACCTCTTTGACTTTCTGAGAGTCTGAGGTAGAGGTTTGTGCCATAAGTTGTCCCTTCGGATTTGCTTGAGGCTGTGATGGAAATTTGCCTCACTCTTGTACTGTTAATGAACTTGTCAGCTTGGTTATTTGGTTTTTGATCTCCTTGTTCTCCTCTGCCAACTGTATCAATGCAACCTCAAAATTTTGATTAGTTTTACCTTGTGCCTCTATAAATGCATGTAATGTATCTGATAAGGAACTTCTGTTATATTGTGCATTGTATGGAGGTGCAGGGTATGATCTAGGTGGTTGTGCCTGGGAGTGTGTAGGTTGGTCGGCCTCGGACCTCCAGCTAAAGTTAAGGTGATATCTCCAGCCAGAATTGTAAGTGTTAGAGAATGGTGAGTAAGGCTTCTTGTACATCCCTAAGGCGTTACATTGTTCCTCATAAACCCTTCTCATCTCAATAAAGGTTGGGCAATCCTGTGTGTAGTGTTCAACTCCCCCGCATATAAAACAGACGTCTTGTAGCTCAACTCTGACAACAGTATGTGTGGGCCTACCATCCTTGGTCTTAAGTGCCTCTAACTCCCTAGTTACTCTATCAAGTTGGGCTCTAAGGTTATCCTCTTCCCTAAGTTGGAAAACTCCAGCTAGGCGTGCTCTATCCGTGCTCTCATTAGCACTTGGACCAGTCCAAGTGTGGGCCTTTTCAGCTAAGTCATTCAGGTACTCAATGGCCTTGTCAGGGTCCTTTTGCAAAAACTCTCCATTACACATCATCTCAACGAACTGACGCTCTTTACTGGTGAGTCCCTCATAAAAATAACTGACTAAGCGCCAACTCTCATACCCATGGTGTGGGCATGCATTCAAAATATCCTTGAACCTTTCCCATACTTGATATAATGTCTCGCTATTCTTTTGGGTGAAGGTAGAAATCTGTCGCTTTAGACCGTTGGTTTTGTGGTGAGGAAAGTATTTATTAAAAAATGCTTGGGTCATCTCCTCCCACGAACCTATAGACCTTGGTCGCAAAGAGTATAGCCAACTCTTCACTTTTTCCTTAAGGGAAAAAGGAAAGAACCTTAGTCTAACCGAGTCCACAGTCTCAACTTTGTTGTGGAAAGTGGCCACAACTTCCTCAAATTCCCTAATGTGAACATAAGGATTTTCACTCTCTAGGCCATGAAAAGTAGGTAATAATTGTATCATACCCGGCTTAAAATCTAGCTTTGGTGTACTTGGTGCAAACATGATACATGATGGAGTAGCAATGCGCGTGGGGTGGAGATAGTCCTTTAGCGACTGAACATGATCATCATCGTGATTATTCATGGTGTTAGAAGTAGGACTTAATTCGGTCTCAATGTGAATTTGTGGGTGTTCTAAATTTGGGACCCTGATTAGTCTCCCTAAGTGGTCTCTATTCCAACTCACTCCCCCAATGATTTTTTTTTTAGTTTTTTAATTTTTTAATTTTTATTTTATTTTATTTTTTTAGAAATAAAATAAAAATAAAATTAAAATTAAACTGGACCTAAAACCTACAAATAGAATAAAATAAAATAAAATAAAAACAATCAGTAAGAAAGATAATACCCGAAACTTTCCTTGTAGAATGACGCTTGTTCCCTGGCAACGGCGCCAAAATTTGATTACGCCCAAATAGTACACGCGGTCAATTGCAGTAAAGAATGGGGTGTCGATCCCACAAGGAAAAACGATCTACAAAATAAGGTTAATGAAGACAAACTATGCGAAACAAAAGTTAATAAATTCTAACAAATTTAAAATACGAAATTGAATTTAATTTAATGAAAATTAAGTTTGGAAAAAATCACAAGGTTCCAAGAATCCCTCCTAGATTTCACGCGCCTACTAGTATTGATTCGCTATGATGACTCAACTACGTGTTTCACATCCCAAACGACGTAATCGGAAAAATAATCTTTTAATCATTAATATACCCTAATGTAAATGAATTTTAGATTTCACTTCTTCTAAGAAAACACAAAAGGTCTGCCATATGTGATATCCTAAACTTACGATATATTCGGAGACAATACCGTAATAAATGACGGTCACATATAACGAACCTACCGGAATCAATTAATTCTTAAACATTCCATACATAAGAAAAGCGTGACTAAGCTTATATGGAGAAGAAAAGATAATCACCGGAATAAAAATAATCTACAAAGAAATCTATGAAATCCTTGTCACTAGAACAACATAAATTTCTATATTAAATAAAAGTGAGAATCATTAAACATCATTATTCATCGTGAAAAATTAAAGCGAATCAAATGCTAATTTAGTGCGTTACATCTAGGAGTTCACCTCTTCACCTTGCGTGGGGGTTTAGTGACTCATGGTGGTGGTGGTCACAGCATCAGTGGAGGTGGACGTCATCTCTTCCTGTACACGCACGAATCCAGAGAAATTCACAAATCCCGAGAAATCTCAGCAGCTGCACTATGGTGGTACTCAGCAATGGGCTGAGGTGTGAATAGCGAACTGATTCAAAAATCAGTTTTTTCCCGCCTCACAGTCGCGCGGTTCAGCCTTCGTCTCCAGTGCACCGCCCCCTGCTCCACCGCTTCTGCTTCGCTCCTCGTAAGTGTCCTCTCCTCTCGACCGGCTCCAGTGCCTGCAAGAACAAAGAGAAAGTGCAGGAAGAACGAGAATGGGAGAAGCGATGGCTGTGAAACAGGGAGGTGCTCTATCGCGAGCTCTGTTCACAGCGGTGATGGTGGTGGTTGCATGGTCTGTTTCGGCGGTGGTCGAGAGAGAGAGAGAAGTGGAGGAGGGAGAGACCGTGGAGAAGAGAGAAAGCGGAAGGAGGGCGAGGAACAGGGAGCGAAACAGGGAGGTGCCCTATTTTGCGGTGGTGTTGTGCGCGCAGTGGTGGTGGTGGTGCTTGGGTGATGGTGGCTATGAGAGAAAGAGAGATGGTGGTGGCGGCTGTGTTCTGGACAGAGAGGATGGTGGTCTGTTTCGGTGGCGAGGTGAGGTTTATAGCGTGAAACAGGGGCGTGACACAGTGGTTAGTGATGTTGGCGAGATGGTTGTTGGTAAGTGGCGAGAGATCTCTATCTTTGCCCCGGTGGAGGTGGTGATGGTGGCTGGAAAAGAGAGAAGGAGCAGAAAACGTGCAAGAGCCTTTTCAAGAGAAGCCTAAATAGGGTTCCCCTATTTCCTTGTTAGGCTGGGCTTAGGTTTCTAGTTTTCGGGGCTTGGGCTTGGGCTTGATTAAATTAAGTGGTTCTAGGCTTACTTGGGCTAGGTTTAGAGATGTGAACCGCTATTTTGTATCACCGCTAGAATCAAAAAATTAATCATTTCCTCAAATTGTCACCTTAATGCGATTTTGTCATTCACGCGCAAATTCCTACAAAAACATGAAAATGAAATAATTAGAATAAAATATATTAATTTAAGCACTAACATATATAAATTAAGGCAAAATAAAAGAGGAGGGTTAGAGTGATAGTACCATGGTGAAGCTTTTTACCAATTTCGATGAAATATTCCACCAATGAACGCTGAGAAACATAAGAATCATGGAGTTTTCATTAGAAATCGATAAAATGCAGACTCGACATTAACAAAGGAAAAAAAAAAGCAAGTTGTAAGTCAAAACTGTTATGGAGCTAACGAGTATGAGTGAAACACAACTAAATAGGGTACTCGAAAATCAATCCAAACTAACAGCAAAGACACACAACTAAGGCTAGGCTGCCTCCTAGGAGCGCTAGGTTTAACGTCTTCAGCCCGACATATATTCTCCCTCATAAAAGATATACCATGAAGTAATGAGGAAGAACATAGGGAACATTCACCTCCAAACTTGATCTATGATATAAACGAGTCAAAAAGATTACTGAATCGTATACCAACAACCTGAAAAGTTGAGGATTAGTCCACTCAAAAATAGCAACCACATGCGACACAAGATATACTAGCACATCCCAAAAATGGCAAGGACACCATCTAAAATCATATAAAAATGATAAAGAAACTCGCATTCCTTGGAAGTCAGTAGGGATCTGAAACATGAATGGGTCGCAAGTAGTGATATGCAACAAAGGATCCTTCCTTACCCCTAAAATGAAACATCATAAGTTTGGTTCCAAATCAGAAGATTGGATAATTTTCACATAAATCATTGGATAATTTTCACGTAACATGTTAATCAATTCTTCTTCTTGTGAGCTAACAAGCACAGAGGAAATAATAACAGGAAATGTATCACCTGGTCCAAGGAATGCAGGTTTAAGTCCCTCAGGCAGTGGAGCTAGGTTAACTTTCGGAGTTTCCGCGGTGGATGGTTGTGGTTTCTGTCTTTCCTTTGGCAACTCCTCAAAGCATGGTTGCCATTGTCGCTCTCCTTTATCCTTTAACCCTGAGACAATAGAAATATCAAAAACATTGTCAGAATAAAGGGAATTCTCAGAATCAGGAATAGAAAAAAGGGACTCTAAGGTTTCAGAATCTGCGTTCACGAGCGCCTCCTCTGATATCAACGTGTCTATCATGTAGGTATGATGACACTCATCATCATCAAGTGGTTGCTTGCTAATATTGAATATGTTGACTTTTAGAGTCATGTTCCCAAAAGACAGCTTCATTAGACCGTTCCTGCAATTGATAAGAGCGTTAGCTGTGGCAAGAAAAGGTCTACCTAAAATAATCGAAACTGTAGACTCCATATTAACCGCAGAATGAGTATCTAAAATAAGAAAATTGACGGGATAGTAAAACTTATCAATTTGCAGCAAGACATCCTCAACTATTCCTCTTGGCTTCTTAACTGATCTATCGGCCAATTGTAGTACCACGGATGTGGGTTTAATCTCTCCTAGACCCAGTTGCAAGTAAATAGAATATGGCATCAGATTTACACTTACTCCTAAATCCAACAAGGCTTGGCCGAACGCATAAGTCCCAATCTGGTAAGCGACTGTAGGACACCCTGGATCTTTGTACTTGGGTGGTGTCCTCTGCTCAATCACCACACTTACCTGTTCTGTCAAGAAGGCAGTCGTCTTGACATGATGTTTCCTCTTGATAGTGCATAGGTCATTGATGATCCTCGCATAATTTGGCACCTGTTTAATCATATGCAGCAAAGGTAAGTTAATTTTAACCTGTTTCAAGTGTTCTAGAATCTCACAATGCATTTCTGATTTTTTTTCAGTAGGTCGTAGTACTTGAGGAAAAGGAATTGAAACTGGAATGTTCTTGTTGGGCTCATCCTCAGGGATGCTCTCTTTTGCACTTGGGGAGGTGCCTATAGTCGTTGACGAGCTGGATCCCTTTAAAATCTTACCACTCCGCGTAGTAATGGCATTAACCTCTTTGACTTTCTGAGAGTCTGAGGTAAAGGTTTGTGCCATAAGTTGTCCCTTCGGATTTGCTTGAGGCTGTGATGGAAATTTGCCTCACTCTTGTACTGTTAACGAACTTGTCAGCTTGGTTATTTGGCTTTTGATCTCCTTGTTCTCCTCTGCCAACTGTGTCAATGCAACCTCAAAATTTTGATTAGTTTTGCCTTTTGCCTCTATAAATGCATGTAATGTATCTGATAAGGAACTTCTGTTAGATTGTGCATTGTATGGAGGTGCAGGGTATGATCTAGGTGGTTGTGCCTGGGAGTGTGTAGGTTGGTCGGCCTCGGACCTCCAGCTAAAGTTAGGGTGATCTCTCCAGCCAGAATTGTAAGTGTTAGAGAATGGTGAGTAAGGCTTCTTGTACATCCCTAAGGCGTTACATTGTTCCTCATAAACCCTTCTCATCTCAATAAAGGTTGGGCAATCCTGTGTGTAGTGTTCAACTCCCCCGCATATAAAATAGGCGTCTTGTAGCTCAACTCTGGCTTCAGTATGTGTGGGCCTACCATCCTTGGTCTTAAGTGCCTCTAACTCCCTAGTTACTCTATCAAGTTGGGCTCTAAGGCTATCCTCTTCCCTAAGTTGGAAAACTCCAGCTAGGCGTGTTCTATCCGTGCTCTCAGTAGCACTTGGACCAGTCCAAGTGTGGGCCTTTTCAGCTAAGTCATTCAGGTACTCAATGGCCTTGTCAGGGTCCTTTTGCAAAAACTCTCCATTACACATCATCTCAACGAACTGACGCTCTTTACTGGTGAGTCCCTCATAAAAATAACTGACTAAGCGCCAACTCTCATACCCATGGTGTGGGCATCCATTAAAAGATCCTTGAACCTTTCCCATACTTGATATAATGTCTCGCTATTCTTTTGGGTGAAGGTAGAAATTTGTCTCTTTAGACCATTGGTTTTGTGGTGAGGAAAGTATTTATTAAAAAATGTTTGGGTCATCTTCTCCCACGAACCTATAGACCTTGATCGCAAAGAGTATAGCCAACTCTTCACTTTTTCCTTAAGGGAAAAAGGAAAGAACCTTAGTCTAACCGAGTCTACAGTCTCAACTTTGTTGTGGAAAGTGGCCACAACTTCCTCAAATTCCCTAATGTGAACATAAGGATTTTCACTTTTTAGGCCATGAAAAGTAGGTAATAATTGTATCATACCCGGCTTAAAATCTAGCTTTGGTGTACTTGGTGCAAACATGATACATGATGGAGTAGCAGTGCGCGTGGGGTGGAGATAGTCCTTTAGCGACTGAACATGATCATCATCGTGATTATTCATGGTGTTAGAAGTAGGACTTAATTCGGTCTCAATGTGAATTTGTGGGTGTTCTAAATTTGGAACCCTGATTAGTCTCCCTAAGTGATCTCTATTCCAACTCACTCCCCAATGATTTTTTTTTTAGTTTTTTAATTTTATTTTTTTTTATTTTTTTAGAAATAAAATTAAAATTAAACTGGACCTAAAACCTACAAATAGAATAAAATAAAATAAAATAAAACAATCAGTAAGAAAGATAATACCCGAAACTTTCCTTGTAGAATGACGCTTGTTCCCTGGCAACGGCGCCAAAATTTGATTACGCCCAAATAGTACACGCGGTCAATTGCAGTAAAGAATGGGGTGTCGATCCCACAAGGAAAAACGATCTACAAAATAAGGTTAAGGAAGACAAACTATGCGAAACTAAAGTTAATAAATTCTAACAAATTTAAAATACGAAATTTAATTTAATTTAATGAAAATTAAGTTTGGAAAAATCACAAGGTTCCAAGAATCCCTCCTAGATTTCACGCGCCTACTAGTATTGATTCGCTATGATGACTCAACTACGTGTTTCACATTCCAAACGACGTAATCGGAAAAATAATCTTTTAATCATTAATATACCCTAATGTAAATGAATTTTAGATTTCACTTCTTCTAAGAAAACACAAAGGTCTGTCATATGTGATATCCTAAACTTACGATATATTCGGAGACAACACCGTAATAAATATGAAAATAAAACTTACCTCTCCTTCAAATATGAAATAGATTCCATCTCCCTTATCCCCTTCGCGAACAACATAGTCCCTGGGGTCTACAATACATCAAAAGCATATAATCTCAATCACCAATTTCAAATCCTTACGAGCAATCAACAAACAAATTGTGCATTCTGAGTTACTGTAATGTTTGATTTGAACAACTTCCGCAATTTTCTTGATTGATGAACTCGGAAGCTTCTGGAGTAGAGGAACATGACCAAGAAACCCGACCACTTGTCATCCATGCAAAACCAATCAGAAAACGAGATTGTTTTCAATAAATCAAACAAAGCTATTTAAAGAATCATAAAATGATAAATTAGGGTTTCAAGAATCACCTGATTCGATATCCATTTCAAAGGTTTGACAAAAGCTAGGTCTTTCTTTTGTTCTCGAAGCCCTCTCTCCCGCGATTGTGGAATTGATGCAATGTACGAAAGCAAGAACAGCAACGAGAGGGGATTCGGGGAAATTGATCCATTCGGAGAAATCTTCTTCTTCTCCTCTTCAGAAATCGAGCTGGAGAAAAGAAGAAAGTGATTAACAAAGAGATCTAAAGAATAAGGAGATCTAAAGATGAAGAAGGAGATCTTACCTTCTCTTCTTCTTCTTCTTTTATCGTCCTCTCCTTCATTCGTCCTTCTTCTTCCCTGCTTCAAGAGTCTGTTTCGTCCCTGCTTATTCTTCTATCGTCCTTCCCAGTTTCGTCCTTCTTCTTCTTCCATGCTTCTCCTTCATTCGTCCTTCTTCTTTCTTTCGAGAATATCTGTTTTTCATCAATTTTTTTCGCCAAAGCGCGAAAATCTCCCTCCAAAGCGCGAAACCATTTTGGTGAAAGTGTGAAAGTTAAAAAATTTTAGCTACGGTTT
This sequence comes from Berberis thunbergii, assembly GCA_003290165.1. NCBI lineage: Eukaryota > Viridiplantae > Streptophyta > Magnoliopsida > Ranunculales > Berberidaceae > Berberis > Berberis thunbergii. Next base: position 23,767 of record QNQO01007527.1, read on the forward strand.
CAAACAGTTGGCAGGTTTAGCCACGGTTATAAACCGTTGGCAGTTATAGCCACGGTTTAAAACCGTAGCAACCCTTTTAGTTTAGTGTTTTTTCCCACGGTTTTATTTTTTAGCAACGGTTTTAAACCGTTGGTCATTATAGCCACGGTTTTTAGCCGTGGCAAATAAACCAACGGCTTAGAGCCGTGGCCACCTCCCTGTAGCTAAATGAGCCTTTTGTTGTAGTGAATGACGGTCACATATAACTAACCTACCGGAATCAATTAATTCTTAAACATTCCATACATAAGAAAAGCGTGACTAAGCTTTAATGGAGAAGAAAAGATAATCACCGGAATAAAAATAATCTACAAAGAAATCTATGAAATCCTTGTCACTAGAACAACATAAATTTCTATATTAAATAAAAATGAGAATCATTAAACATCATTATTCATTGTGAAAACTTAAAGCGGATCAAATGCTAATTTAGTGCGTTACATCTAGGAGTTCACCTCTTCACCTTGCGTGGGGTATAGTGACTCATGGTGGTGGTGGTCACAACATCAGTGGAGGTGGACGTCATCTCTTCCTGTACGCGCACGAATCCTGAGAAATTCACAAATCCCGAGAAATCTCAGCAGCTGCACTGTGGTGGTACTTAGCAATGGGCTAAGGTGCGAATAGCGAACTGATTCAAAAATCATTTTTTTTCCCGCCTCACAGTCGCGCGGTTCAGCCTTCGTCTCCAGTGCACCGCCCCCTGCTCCTCCGCTTCTGCTTCGCTCCTCGCGAGTATCCTCTCCTCTCGACCGGCTCCAGTGCCTGCAAGAACAAAGAGAAAGTGAAGGAATAACGAGAATGGGAGAAGCGATGGTTGTGAAACAGGGAAGCGCTCTGTCGCGAGCTCTGTTCACAGCGGTGATGGTGGTGGTTGCGTGATCTGTTTCGGCGGTGGTCGAGAGAGAGAGAGAGAAGTGGAGGAGGGAGAGACCGTGGAGAAGAGAGAAAGCGGAAGGAGGGCAAGAAACAGGGAGGTGCCTTGTTTTGCGGCGGTGTTGTGCACGCGGTGGTGGTGGTGGTGCTCAGGTGATGGTGGCTATGAGAGAGAGAGATATGGTGGTGGCGGCTGTGTTCTGGACAAAGAGGATGGTGGTCTGTTTCGGTGGCGAGGTGAGGTTTATAGCGTGACACGGTGGTTAGTGATGGTGGCGAGATGGTGGTTGGTTAGTGGCGAGAGATCTCTGTCTCTGCCCCGGTGGAGGTGGTGATGGTGGCTGGAAAAGAGAGAATGAGCAGAAAACATGCAAGACCTTTTTCAAGAGAAGGGAAGAGAGAAACCTAAATAGGGTTCCCCTATTTTCTTGTTAGGCTGGGCTTAGGTTTCTAGCTTTCGGGGCTTGGGCTTGGGCTTGATTAAATTAAGTGGTACTAGGCTTACCTGGGCTAGGTTTCGAGATGTGAACCACTATTTTGTACCCCCGCTAGAATCAACAAATTAATCATCTCCTCAAATTGTCGCCTTAATGCGATTTTATCGTTCACACGCAAATTCCTACAAAAACATGAAAATGAAATAATTAGAATAAAATATATTAATTTAAGCACTAACATATATAAATTAAGGGATATATTTTGTAATAATTACGTGTATATCACGCGCCACGATCAGCAGGAACGCCAACACTGCCTGCACTCCAATAAAAGCACACCCTTTGCGGGGTCAGCAAAGCACAAAGCTAGTTGGTGCAAGCGAACTAAATACAAATAATAGAATAATAAACAAGAAAAATCATGCCACACAACAATGAATAAGCAACAAGTTCTAAAGTCTAAATCACACCGTGTCTCTAAGGACAATATTTCTAAGTTCAAGCAACAACACAAACATTTCAAATTCCACAATAACTACAAGTTTACAATATATGCCGATCATTACACGTGATTCAAACATGGTAAATATCAAGCGATGGAAGTAAAGACAATCTCATAAGTCTTCCTAGTCTCATAGGCAGGGGCGGAGCCAGGATTGCAGATAAAGTGGGGCAAACAATATATAACTATTTACGAAAATATTAAGAAATTCGGTTTTTACAACCATATTTTGCAATCAGGGTGACATGGCGAGATCGTGAAAAAAATGATGATTAATATAACCATACAAACAATTTACATGGCATGATTAATTCAATTGTAGCTAGTTAATTAAGAGGTTCCCTTTTTTAGTTGAGGAAAACAGAAATATGCAAGGTGGTATAAGATGAGAGTTGGCGATGAGCAGACCTCAGACTTTCTTTTGGCTTTGAGGTAGTAGGACGGTATGGTCCAAGTCCAAGGAGTAGTAGCAACAATAGCTTGACTGGACTGGATGGATTCAAGTGAATTTGTCGGACAACAATTTTATTTTTGGAATCCTCCTTCCTCTTCTCCTCTTGCTTTATCTGTTCATCTGTCTCTTCTTCTTCTTTGAAACTTACTCCTAAGTCAAAGCCTCCGAGGATAACACTTACACAACCAACCCACTCTCTTTTGTCTTCTTATTCTTGTTTGTCTTCTCGAAAGGGAAATATATGTTTGTATATAAAGAGAGCTTTCTCCTTTTGGGCTAGCTCGGGTGAAGCAGACAAACAACATCTTAGCTGAATTGACCTACAACCATCATGTTTTTCCAACCGCCCTAAACCCAAATAATTACTTTTAATTTTGAAAGATCAGAGAGAAAGCAAAACAGATCAGATCTCAACCCCCAAATTAATCTAATGTGTTAACTAATCTTTTGTCACTCTTATCACCATATGCTAGCTGAGTCTAAGGTAAGATAATCCTAATTTTTCTTTTCTTTATTTTTTAAACAAAACAAAAGAAAACCAATGATGATGACGATGTAAAATTTCCTTGGCCAGTCCCCAACCCAATTAAAATTTTTAATATGAATATGATCACATGGGAAGCAAACCCACCATATATGGCACACCTCTTCTGGTTTTTTTGTTGCTCTCTGCGTGTGTAGGGGGTGAATGGATTAAAATGAGTTGGTAGGAATTAAGAGAGAGAATGAAAGATTAAAAAAAGAGAGGGTGAGAAATAAAATAAAATAAAAAGATATAAAAAAAATAGAGAGATTGAGTTGGATTGGGATTGGTGAGGGTGGAGTTAAAAAAAATTGTTGTTTTAATTTTTAGTTGAGTTAGAAGTCAAGATTTCATAAAGAGGGGCAACATAAAATTTTAAAGGGGGCAATGTAAAAAATATGAGTACCTTAGTGAAATTTTTAGAAAGATAAGGGGGGCAATTGACCCCCTTACCTAACACGTAGATCCGCCCATGCTCCTAGGTATAGCAATCAGGTTGAAACAAAAAATTATGTATAAGTGTCTCATATCGTAGGTATCCACATACCCTACGAATGTGTCTCACTCAGACACATCTCACAACGTGCACCAGTACCACTTCGGGCTTGTTTGTATCCTAATGGGGTGTCATCTGCCAGGATACAAACTCAAACATCCCGAACGACTGGCCTAACACGGCCAACCTAACACAATCAAACTCAAGCACGCTGGGAGGGAAAGCGAGTAATCTCCAAAGCACGTCCTCCGGTACCCGTCCTACTGCACTCTATAGTGGCAAGTGTGTGCGGGAGCTCACCGCACCTCAGCAAGCTTGCCACATGCAATAGCGTCCTCAATGTCAAGTGCTAGTCATCTCAAGCACCATCCAACTCACGATGCGAGCAAGCTCCTAAGCATCGGCACAACAGGCATTATAGAGGGGTAAAACACTTATACCACTATCCACATGCACAAATGACGAGTATGTACATAATCAAAGGTAACAGACGTGCAATCATAATCAATTTGGCAATTTTTATAAAACCACGACTGGGCCAGGGTCCCAATATGACCCAATTCACCACGATAAATTTATTCGAGTCAATTATCATACATGCTCAAGACTCAAAAATCCATGGTAAAACATGACATACTATGCAAACTCGAAAACGAAGCATACAAGTCCAATGTCATTACACCAAAGCTTAAACACACCAAAATTCATTCACTATTCGATCTCATTCAAGTATATCATGCTTTCAGGAAACCCAATACATATTTCATTCACAAATAACTAACACAATCATCGAAATATCTGAAAACCCTGAATTTCGGATTTGGATTCAATTATACACAATCGACGGAATAATGTAAAAATTAAATTCAAGATTTCAAATAATTATTTCTCAAAATAAATATTATAATTCCACTCACCTGGGCGGAATGGATTTTCAAAACCCAATTCCTACTAGTCGAAGCTCCTAACATGCAAAACCACGAATGCGGGACCACGAAAGTTTTTAAAATTGCAAGGCGGACTCGAAAGTAAGTAAACTAGCTGAAACTGAAAAAAAAAATTACAAGCGGCGTGTGACTGAAAGAAAAACTTACAGGCAACAAATATTCGGCAAACACCCCGTTGAGACCCAAAGTTTGGCGAAAACGCGCCGAAACCCTGCCTAATTCGGTTTGATCGCCTCCAAACCGCACAACAGCCTGGAAATGGGTCTAAGGACACTCGGAGGCATGAATGTGAGGCTCACCCACGCACCCAAAGCCTAGATTCATGCCGAAGAATTCTCAAAATGAACATGCACCCTGATTTTTGAAAAAACATCGGCCAACCTCAAAATCAACCTTGCATGTCAGTTCTAAGGGCTCCCAATGATGCCACCAAGGCCCCTCCACGGCTAATCGGAGGTACAAAAATCGATTAAACAAATCCAACACCAAACCCAAATGAAAACTGATTTTTTTATTTTTTTTTATTTTTGTGAAAAACCAACCGAGAACGAAGAGGGAATGAAAAGAGGAAGAAATGAGGAGGAGGATGTGAGATTTGGAGGAAGAAATCACCAAAACTATCAACGAAACTCGCTAGAGACGAAGAGGAGGAAGGGGAACCTTGCACACTGTAAAGAAAATGAAAAAAGAAGGAGAAGAAAGAAGGGGGTCGTGTTTTAAAGGGTGGGTGGCTATGTGCTCCCACCGCATTAACTTAGTACACCCCGACCAATTTTTTTTTAATTTTTTTTTTGAAAACACAGTTATTACACTAGTTGATTGAATAAGCGATGTGGCATTGCTTGCAACTCATGCAGTTTCAGGTACTTCCATTTTTTTTTTAAGTACACATGTCCTTAAATTTTTTTGCATAGATTGATATTTGCTGGATAGCAGACAAAAGAGGGATATTGATGTGTACTCCTTTAAAAATCTCTAGTATTTCTTGAAATTGCTTCTCTTTTTTGTTACTTAAAAGGGCTTTGGGAAAAAGTGTTTTTGGTATATACTTTTTTGGCTCCAGGGAAAGCTGAGAGGGTGAGTTTAAACTAGTTTGAGAATAACCTTTAGTGTTATCATTTGGTTTAGGAACTTTCTCTTTGGAAATCACATCAGTTATCTTGGGTTGTTCTATGTCATTATCAATTGCTCGGCTAGAACGAGGGGTGGTGACAACTTTAACTTCTCCATGTGAATCAACACTACTACCAATTTCATTGACATGGGCTTGGGGAACACCTTTTGGATTAGGGACGGGTTGACTGGGGAATGTTCATTTTTCCTTTCCCACGTTCAATTGTTGCAAATGTTGTTGAAGCCGGTGGATGACTTGGGAATTAGCAGCATTGGTTGCCATTAATTGGTGCTTCATTTCTTCCAATGATGGTTTTGGAGTGGTAAAAGAGCAACATATTGAGTTTGAGGTACCAAGTCCCGGAAGTTGCTAAGTTGAGGTTGACCATAGGAATTATGAGGGACAGGTACCATAAGGGGTGGGCACGAGACGGGATGGGATGAGATGGACTCATCCCTATCCCATCCCATTCATTCGAGATCGGGATGGGACGGGATAGACTTCGTCCCGACCTCGTCCCATCTCAAACGTGATCGGGACGGGATGAACACTTACTAAATAGTCTTCCAATAAAAAATAACAAATTTTTTTATCTCACATTACTCACACACCAATAATGTCAAATTTATATGCATATAACTTACATAATAAATAATAATAGATATTAAATAAATAAATATTAAAAAAATTGGAAGACAAATAAATATTAAATTTCATTTCGAATTAATTATTCAATTCACTTAGATTTCATATAGAATTTCATCTTACATTGATTTAATTTCAACACATCCTAAACTTTAATTTAGAAGATTATTTTGATTAAAATTAATAATAATTATTATTAAATAAATAAATTCGGGATGGGATAGGCGGGATTGAAAATCTTCATCCTGATCCCATCCTACTCTAGATCGAGACGAGACGGGATCGGGATGAGTTTGATAAATCCCAAAAGGACAAAAAAAATCAAGACGGGTTCGGGATCGCGGGATGGGATGCCCACCCCTAGGTACCATAGGAAGGTTCACAGGCCGATTTTGCCGGTATGAAAGAGGACCTCTTTGTGGTGAATATTGATTATGTTGCAACTGGTTAAATTGAGGTTCATATTCAACCTGTTTGGGATAAGTGCGTGAGTTGTGGGCTTGTCCACTAGGTTTCCTAGGGTGTTGAAACCTAGGAGGATTCCCTGAACTTTTGGGTGGTTGTTCATAAAAGTCACCACTATAGGAAATGTTAGAGTGATGTCGATTTGCATATGTGTATGTTTGACCAAATGTGTTTGATTTACGCTCACTGTTAAATACACACACCTCCGCTGGAGGTTCATTGCCACCTGAAATTAAAGGACAATCAGAATCTATATGATCTCTTTTGAGGCAAAAGGTACAAGGCTTATAAGTCTGCTCTTTGGCTTCAGAGGTAGACTTTGTCACAATATATTTCATTTCCTTAGCAAAGTCCTTGAGAAAGGTTTTGATGTCTGGTTCGGGATCTTCCTTTGGTACAAATAGATGCAATTTTATAGAAGAACTAGGTTTCAAGTCTCTATGGGCAATCCATTGTCAAGAATCATTAGCAAGTTCATTTAGAAAGGTATAAGCATCAGTACCAGTTTTACATGAATTTCCCTTAATGCATTGATTCGATCATATTTCTAGATTCGATAATCAATCCATTATAGAAACTTTGCACTAGCACTCATTTTTCAAAGCCATGATGAGGGCACTTGATGAGCAAGTCTTGAAAGCGGTCCCATGCTTCATAAAAAAAATTCATCATGTGCTTGAGTAAACTCCTCAATTTCTCTTCTAATTTTTAGGGTCTTTCTCCTGGGGAAGTACTTTGCTAGAAACTTTCTAACTAAATCCTCCCATAATTTGATGGAATTGGCAATAAGGGAATTTAACCATGAGGTGGCCCAATTATCAAGAAAGAAAGGAAACAAACGAAGTCTGACATTTTTCTCATCTCTGTTTTGGTTCTTAAAAGTACTACAAACTTCAAGAAACTTTCCAAGATGGACATATGGGCTTTCTTGATCATGCCCATGAAACTTCGCCAACATATTAATAATGGCTTGTTTAATCTCAAATTGAGTTGTCGTGATATGGGACAACTCAATGCATTTGTTCACATTAGTAGCAAAGGGAACATCGTATTCCCAAATTGGGCGTTCTTCCATTTCAGTGTTGATTGGAGAGTGAGGGGAGGTAGGTGGAGATGAGTGTGGTAAAGAAGCAAATAGTGGTTTAGGGTGGCTAGAAAAAATTTGGGTACGAACCAAGCGTTTGTTAGGTCGTCCCCAAACTTTAATAAAAGGGAAAAATATGGATTCGAAAGATGACAGTGACAAAAACAAGACATAAACAAGCAACAATCACTTCTGAAACACACAAGTGCCAAATCTAAGCAAACAAACGTTTTAATGAGATTTTATCTTGTTAATTTGTGAGGGACAAGATTGATTGAAACCAGCAGGCGTTACGCTATCATCTATTATTGCCTGATTAGATAGGGTGCTAACAGATAATCCTAAAAGCTTGTATCCAACAGTACAAAGTAAAAAATCAGGAGGTCAAAGTTACACTTGCAAAAACCCGGATTATTGCACAAGTGACAAGAGTTCACGTGGTCTAATTAAGAACTATACCTGTGATACCGCTCTGTAGAACGATTGATATTAGAACGATGCTTATCAAACACGTACTTAGGATGTGTGTTTCTAGCCAAAACTGTTAGGTACACCACGTCCTTCTGCGGTCTGCAGCTTACTAATGACTTGGCGTACCAGGTGAGTTACCCATGTGGCAGTAGCCTCTCAGAGTTCATTGAATGATTAAACCCAACATCACATTTTGTTTTAGTCAACATAAAATTCAGTAGAATAACCTTTGTCTTAGTTGTCCTATGAACACCGTTCTAGTTGGCTCTAATCTTAGTTGATTTTATTATGTGCTTTGGTTTCACACAACTGGAGTGATGAGGTGGGTGATGAATCCAACCAGTTTCAAAAACAGGGCTAGGTCTGCCCTCTCTGTTTATGGTAGTTTATTAAAGTAAGCAACCATGCAGTTTGATGCAGAAACATAAACAAACACCAAACAATGTCCAATTGATTTTCACTCAGCACCCAAGCCACTAAAACAATGTGTCTGAAAGAGATATTAACTAACTTGTGAGCTCGGACACAAGGTTTCCACCGTGGGAGTAGGAGAAGTGTTATTTGAGAGCTATTCCTCCTAGGTTCAAGCAATTTCTCTCTCCCCCATAACACCACTGGTTGTCCACTACAAAAAAAAAATTAGCCATTTTCAAAGTACAATTTTTTTTTTTTAATTTCTGACTTTGATTGCTATCTAAATAAATAAATACACAATCAAACAATGACACATGCAAAGATGTTTAATGGTCTTGGTCAAGAAGTCAATTTTTTTTTAAGTGAATTAATTCTATTATAAAACTAACAATCAACCTAATGCTAAAATAATGCCTAACTATTACAAGTTGCACTCGACCATTCGAGGCATATTAAATTTTTTTAATAAAGAATAAACTCTCTTCCTCACTAGAAACTACAAATAAATAAATAAATAATCTTCAAGCAAGTCCTAGGTAATTCCGCAGCTTTATCACCCACTTTTCCAAATGAATTTGTTCAACAGACAACCGACCTCAAAAAAATCTGAAAGACAATTATAGAAATTCAGGGGAGTATCATGGAATTTTTTGTAAATTTTCACATTAAACGGACACTGTTTGAGCCGTTTGCTACTGTGTTGTTTCCGTTATATGTTGAAAATTACCCAAAAATGCATAAAGATGACAAAAAAACATTTAAGAAATTAAAAATCTTCTCTATTGTCTCCAAGTTGTATCTTCAAGAATGTATTCCTTCACCAAGTGATGGCAACAACGTCATTTGATTGATGCTAAAAACCGACATTAATGTCATTGCATGAATTTCGACATCAATCAAAGAAATATATATATATTTTTTCCTTCAACCTGCAATACACTTCAACAATGAATAGTGGAAGTAGGGGTTATCGTCTACTTCACGTGGATTAGAAGACAAATCTAATTTTCAATTTAAAGAATAAATAAAAGAGTAAAATAATGGATGGTGAGAATAAACTAAAAGTTAAAAGAGAAAGAGAAACAATTGAAAAGGATAAAACTCTTAATTGGAATTAAAATGTAGTACATGCAATTCTCTACCAAGCAAAAATATAAAGCCAATAACTACAACTAAAAAAAAACTTTCTTAGAAAAACTATCTTTTATGAACTCCATGTATGAGGTTTCTATAGGTAAAAAGGGTTGGAGTGAAATAAGGACATGGTTGAGTGAAACAAGAAAACATGGTTTGAGTTAAATAATGAAACATGGTTGAATGAAACAAGAAATGGTTTAGTGAAACAAAGAATGATGTTTGAGTTGAATAAGGAAACATGTCTTCTAGAAATTTTTTTATGATAAAGTTGGCCATGTGAACGTCCAAATCTTCATATTGATTTTTTCAAGATCCAGAATTAGTTGCTTTGTGAGCTTGACTTCATAGGTCTTGGGATTGAAATTCTTTAATCCTTATGAATGCATTTGAACTCTCATTGGGCCTTCTAATTGTTGAATTTAGCCTTATTAGCCATTTTATGCATGATTTGATATTTGTGCTTGAATTCCTATAAAATACACAAAATACACGTAATGATGAGATATTTTTATTTGATAATTGGATTTAACAATTGTATATTTAGAAGTGTGAAAATCAATGTTTTGGGTGCTCATCACCCAGCCGTATGCTTTTGTATAAACTAGGTATAGGGTATCTTTAACTAACCTCAATCTCCTATAGTTGTTGGAAGAATGGATTAGGTTTTTAAACCAACCACATTCAACACAAACAACTCTTCATAGTAGCTCCAATTTGCAACCAAATCAAAACCTACCATATAAACTCATAGACACTCTCCTCAATTCATAACCTTTTCTTTACTCATCACATCTTTACACAAAAACCTAACAGTGGCCAAATCCTTCTCACTCACCTCCCCAGTCCTTATTGTTGCAATCTACCTTTTCTTGCTTGCAGTTTCCATCCGATGTGCCACCTCAGCTCGTATCCTGGACGAAGATGATCATGGTACCAACTTGGTTCTACCAACTCCTGCCATCACACTGGTGCCAACTAATCCCATCCCACCACCTATCACCAATGTGGCACCGGCAGACGCCTATCCTATAGGCGCCCCGGCCATTTCACTTGTGGCACCCAACCTCATCTCCACCCCCACCCCGGTCACCAATGTGGCATCGGTGGGCTCTCCTATTGCTCGCGGTGCCATAGTGGCAAATGGTGACCACCCAATGTTGACATTCTTCATGCATGACATATAAGGTGGGTCCACCGGATCCGCCAGGGTGGTGACGGGGATTGTTGCCAACTCAGGAGTCAACGGTCAACTCCCATTCTCAAGACCCAATGGGGGAGTCTTCCAATCAACAATGGGGTCCCACTCCCTAACAGTGTTTTAAACAACAACTAAAATAACCTTCCATTCCTCACCGGACTTGGAGGTACCACCACGACCACTTCAATCCAGAACAATGGCAACAACAACGATGTCAGCGGTGGAAACACGCAGGTGATTAAATATGCGAGAAATACAGAGCAGGGAACGATCTGCTCTGTTCCTACAGCAGGGGCCTTTGGGGACGACGCATGTTCGGGGACTAATTTGGGGGCGCGACATTTGGCAGTAGACGATAGGGTCAGGCCCAATATGATGGAACACGCACGTGTTGAAGAAGCTAATTGTGGGGAAAGGAGGCATACTTCCAGCGCAAATGTCAAAAAGTTACCAGAATCTGAAAGGACTCCAATCAAGTTGGTGGCGACTAAACAACATGACACGGCGCCTAATGTTCGGTCTCAGTTGAAGCAGGCCATTTCGGTGACTCCGGTTCCATTAGTGGAAACCTTTGGAAGGTCTGGTCATTCAAAATATTTTTTGATTCATTGGGCTAACAATGGAAACGAACAGGAATCCGATACCAACAATTCTGATGAAAACAGTTCGGATGAAGAAGATTTGGATGAAAACACCATCAGGTCGAGAATAGTGATAGGTTTATTAAAGAAAGATCACATACGATTAATGAAAAGATTTGATAAGAGGAATATGACAACAAAAAATACGCAGGATCATGATTGCTTCAAAGACTTCAAGGCTTTTCCTTGAAGATTTTCTAGAATGAAGAAACGCAACAGCAAGTATAGACTTTAATCTAGGGGTTGGTCAGTTTAAATTTGATATATTTGTCTAGTTTTTGTTTTTCCTTCCCACGTTGTTTTTATATTCTGTTTTGTGACAAGTAATTAAGGTTTGACATCCCATAGCGGAGATTAAAAAAATAAAAATAATAAAATAAAAAAAATAAAAAAACGGTGGAAACACACTCCGCATGCCAGCTCCAATCCAGAGCCACACTTCAAAAACTCATGTTTGGTTCAATCACCAACATGCGAAAGGGTATGCTACAATTGAGACTTCATAAAGTTGATGACCAGGTGACAGATGGTGTGGAAACCATACTCCAGTTCGGTGTGTATATCACTTTCGAAACATAATTTACCTGTTGTGTTTATTAGACTGGGGGGAATATGATTACCTTCACCTAATATCAAGAGTTGGTGTTGCTAAGTTTTATTTTCTGTATTGTGTTCAAGGCTTTGTAGCTCTCCTGTTTGTAATGTAATTCTTGTAATGGAATCATTTTACGAAGTAAATTTGTGAACTCGATTTCAAACTCTGTTTTTAAGTCTTTTCAAGTGTTAAAAGAACACTTGCTGGTTTGCCCGAGAGGTTAAGGGGGAAGACTTAAGATCTTCTGCACATAGGTGTGCATGTGCATGGGTTCAAACCCTATTTTTTAACTCCATCAACCATCAGGCAGAGTCACACCTTTGCGTACTGGCATCATAATACACCAATGCAGCAAGTAACTAGTAGAGTGAAAGATCTTACCTGTTTACAAACATCCAATATAGAAACCTGAATAAGAAACAGACAAATGAAATCCTGTTGCAGATATGAGCGGAGATGAAATCTGCATTTTAGTTCTCCTTTAAAGTGCATTATAATTCCTCCTCCAAAAGTATCCTCGTGGAGTTGAAAATATGCAGGAATATTTGAACTGTTAGTTCTCTACGCTCAAAAACTAATTCATTTCTTTGACTAAATTAGACTTCAAGAGGAATGTAGCACTGCAAGGCCTGAGAGAAATCATGTTCCCAAGAGAAGAGACAGACAATCTTCGTAAGTATTCAAGAAATTCCAAAATGAAGAGGAAACCAAAACCACACTGAGAAACAGGGCCAGGGAAACTATTCCATCTAGAAGATAGGAGGATCGAAGAACAAATGTAGATCATCTTCACGAAGAACTATAAACAAAATTGTCCATATAATGTGGATGGGGAGCAAGTTCTAGAAAATTTCCTTAAAGAGACTGTTAGCAGTAAAGGACTTGAAGATGGAGTAAACAGCAATTATAATGCCAAACAAGCAAAGTGAAGGAAGGCAATATGTCAATTTAAGAGAGATTACAACAATAGTAGAGATTTTAAAAACAAGTGCCTCATACCAAAGTAGTTAATCTAATGATACTAATACCCAGGCTGAATTCCAAATCGATGAAAGAAGATAAGCTTTTACAGGCTGAAAAGTGTAAGAAGCTGTTCTAGTGGCTACATAACTAAAAGAGACCTAAAAAGTGGATTACAAATTCTCAGAGCTCAAACTTCTCCGTTAGTTCAAACCTGTAAAGAAGCTATTCGAATACGTGATTTGGTGCCCAAAACTCCTGGTTGCCACAGTGCTGGATCAGAGATGCTCCAGGATTTCTCAAAATCTTTGGCTTGAGGTTCGGCCTCAATATTATCATCTCCTTGGCAATCTGTGCTAGTGTTTGAAATCCGACCCTATTCCAGCACACTAAACCTCTGAAACTTGGGAAATTTTGGGCCAACCTCCAATACAAAATCAATCCACTTTCTTCCAACTTTAAACATCACTACACCAAATTGTCACTTTTGTAACAACTCTCAAAACAGTATCACTTTTGAGATGTTACAATCCACCAAACAATTTCAAGTCAAAACTAAATTTAGTCAAAAAAATGAAAAACAATAACACAAAAAAAATGATACAATAAGTTGGATCATCATGAATAGTATCACTTTTATAACCATACTCTTCATGGTGATATAATTATTGTATCAATTTGTTTGTGAAAATGTGTAAAATTGTTAGGTGGATTGTTACACTTCAAAAGTGATACTGCTTTGGGGTTGTTACAAAAATACAAATTTGGTGTAGTGCATGGACAAACACAGCAACTAACGAATGTTGTTTTTGTTCAAGGACAAGAGTATTGAGCCTCTCAATACGACATCTTAGCAAGAAAAATAGTTTTCTATTTCTATATATATAATATATATACATATACTGAATACTAATGTGAAGTAATCAGCTAGATTTTGAAATTCACAATAATGTGCCATGAAAATATTGTTGCAGGTGTGCAATGCTTACTCTAGAATTCAAATGGCACAAACGTATTTCTTTGATTAGCTTTAAATACTTAAAACAAACTCTTCTTTAAAAGATGGAATTCAAAGTTTTGAGATACATACAAACCAAACATTACAATTTCACGTCAATCAACGACATCTCACTCTTGATCTCTCATTTGGATAGAGATTAGACACAGGATGATCAACATTTCTGAATAATCAGTAGATGAGATAGACTACAAATTGCAGGAGAGTCTCAACTCCATCTGTATTATGCTGGTTAGTAGAAGGAAGAGTCTTCACTGTGGCATACCCTTTGGCATTCAAATACTTCCCAGTGCCTCCCATGATGGCAATTTGAGACTCTGAGACTGCAGTGCGATGAACACCGAAGAAGCTTATGCTATCGACATAGTTACCAATCTCAAACATAGCTGTGATTGCCATTGTCTGGCTATTACTGTCCTCCAAGTTCGCAATATAGAACCCCTGTGCCTTCCCAACATGGCCAGATCCTAGCTCGTGATCTTCAGTCAGCTTATCGTCAAGTACAGTCATGGTTCCAAACATTAGTTTCTGGATGCTGTTTCCTCCCGGAAGCTGCGCCCCATTCGCGTTAGGCATTCCAAATCCACCATTCATCATGTTTTTGCCATTGTTCTGGATCACGGTGTTTGCATTTGCACCACCAAGGCTAGTAAGGAATGGAATGTTGTTGTTGTTGATAAGGCCATTATTACCATTGTTTAGAGGAATGCCATTGTTGACTGGGAAGACAGCCCCATTAGGTTTTGAGAAGGGGAGTTGACCGTTTACAGCTGGGTTAGTTACTATTCCAGTTACAGCACGAGCTGAGGGATTAGACTCGCCAAGGATGTCATGCATGAAGAAGGAAAACTGGTTGTGGGGGTCTGCATTGGTGGCAACTGTTGCACCAATAGCTGCAGTTGAGCCAGCATTCGGTTGAGTCACCGCTGGTGCTGCCAAAGAAGTAGATGTGCCAGGATTTGGTTGTGTCACTGCTTATGTTGCAATAGGAGTGGTCGCAGTGCCTCAGGTGCAACTGCGGTTGGTGGTGGTAACTTGATAGGCCTCCTATCAAGTTCACCTACACGAGGAGGAAGCGGGGCTGATGGCAGGATGTGCAGTGCAGGCTGGACATGGTTGGTTACAAGTCTGTCTATGAGGTACTCTGTTAGGGTCCGTTATGAAGTCTGTGAGGTGCTCTGTTAGGGTCTGTTAGGAAATCTGTTAGGTGCTATAGATACATTGTATTGTGTGTTAGCAGGTATATAAATAAGAAGAGGATGGGAGAAACATATTCATTCATTCTGTGAGAAACAATTGTACACTGGGCATTGCTCAGATAGGAGATTGGCACTCTCGAATGTTGCCTGATACATTTCATTCATTCTCATTGTAATCTTACAATTCATTCTATACAATACTTCTATTCTTTCTAAATCAGTCTTCATTGAATATAAGACTTTTGTAGTTGTTCTCATCCAGATTGTATCTTGCCAGACTCTTTTGCTTCCAAGAATCACCACTTTGACATTGTTATTCAGTGTTGATTGGCTTGGATTCTACAATTCCTGCATAAATATCACCATAAACAAGTCAGTTCCTATCAAATTGGTATCAGAGTACTTCGATTCCTAGGTACAATGGCTGAAAAAGGGGCTAATGCTAATGTTAATGCAAGATTGGAGATTATGGAAGAATCGATGACAAATATGCAAGGAAAACTGGATTCTTTGGATGTGGGTTTCCAAGAACTGAAACAGATGTTGGAACAGGTATTGAAGAAGCAACAAGAAAATCCTAAAACAGTTTCTACTAAGGAGAAGGATCAGATTCCTCTAGACAATGTTGAAACACAAAGTCCCGATTGTGGAAGAGGGGGATCTTCTTCACAAGGGTTCCAATTTGACAGAAGACCTAAAAGATTAGAGTTTCCTACCTTTGAGGGTTCGAACCCAGACGGCTGGATTATGAAAGCTGAACGATTTTTTTCACTCAATAGATACAGAAACGAGGAGAAGATTGAAGCCGCAGTGATTTCTTTCGAAGATGATGCTCTCCTTTGGTATCAGTGGGAAAGTAAGAGGAGACCGGTCATCTTCTGGGAAGAGTTGAAGGGGCTACTCTTGAAGAAGTTTCGATCTACCCAAGATGGGTCACTTTGGCAGCAATTCTTTGCCTTAAAACAGGAAGGATCTGTGTCAGAGTACCGACGACGCTTCATCTCCATGCGGCTCCATTAGAATCCTTGAATGAAGAAGTTGTTCTTAGCAAATTCATCAATGACTTGAAACCATCAATACGGGCGGAGGTAAGGATGTTAGATCCGAGTTTCTTGGGTCGGGCCATGGATCTGGCCCAACGGGTGGAAGAAAAACAACTTCAAATGGGTTGGGCCAAACAAGGCTTTCAGGGATTTAATAACAGGCCCATGGGCGGCCCAAAAACAATGACAAGTGGTTCATTAGGGCAACCATTTCCTCATTCTAACAGAGAGTTCAAATGAAAGAACTTACACCAACCAGTTCTCTCCATCGAGAACGAGAGGCCGGTAGCCGCAAGGGGTGAAATCAAGTGTTACTCAAATGTCGAGTATCAAGAAAAGCGGGCTAGAGGGTTATGCTTCAAGTGCGACGAGAAGTACTCGCCTGGTCATCGGAGCAAGAGGAAAGAAGTTAGCGTTCTCATCGCACAAGCGGAAAGTCAAGGGGAGGAAGAAGATGTGCAGGAGTGTGAGGATCAGAAAGAGCTCGATGTGGTTGAGATCAGTCGAGGGATTGAAGTTTCTTTAAGCTCCGTCATAAAATTGACAAATCCAAAAACAATGAAAATCAAGGGAGAAATTGCAGATCAATTGGTTGTGGTTCTGATCGACAGTGGAGCGATGCACAACTTCATCTCTCGCAAGGTGGTAGATCAGATCAAACTACCAATCACGTCTACTGATAGTTACGGAGTGATGATGGGATCGGGTGATTCAGTGCAAAGAAGTGGGGTTTGTCGTGGGGTAAAATTAATTCTGCAAGGGATCGAAATCTTGGAAGATTTTTTTCCATTAGCGCTTGGTAGCTCCGATGTGATTTTGGGTATAAAATGGTTGGAAACATTGGGAACCATATTAGTCAATTGGAAGGAACAGAGTCTGCAATTTCAGAGTGGGTCTGAATTTTTCGGTCTTAAGGGTGATCCCTCTTTGGGATGAAGTTTGGTTTCTCTCAAATCAATGTTACGAACCATCAGTCAGGGAGGGCAAGGATACTTAGTGGAATTAGGGGATATGTCAATACCTGAGGGAAAGGAGTCAGAAACACCGAAGTTTTTATCTGAAGCTCTAAAGAGGTATGAAGGGGTGTTTCAAATGCCATCAGGGTTGCCTCCAAAAAGAGGGTATGAACATGCGATTCTTATGCAGGGAGGTTCCAGTCCAGTAAATGTGAAGCCCTATCGCTACCCTCAGTTCCAAAAGAATGAGATTGAGATATTGGTTGCTGAGATGCTGGAGGCGGGGATCATTCGACAAAGTGTAAGTCATTACTCTAGTCCAGTGTTGTTGGTAAAGAAAAAATATGGCGGATGGCGCTTTTGTGTAGATTATCGCACTTTGAATAAACAGACAGTACCCGACCGGTTTTCGATTCCAATTATCGACGAGTTATTGGATGAATTGCATGGAGCTGACATTTTTTCTAAGTTGGATCTCAAATCCGGCTACCACCAAATTTGGCTTCGCGAAGGGGATGAATCCAAAACGGCTTTGCGCACCCACGAAGGGCATTACGAATTTCTGGTGATGCCTTTCGGCCTTACCAACGCGCCTGCAACATTTCAAGCGTTAATGAATTACGGAAGTTCGTATTGGTATTTTTCTATGACATATTGGTGCTCAATCGGTGTCTCGAAACGTACCTCAGATGTTTCATTTCTGAAAAACCAAGGCAATGGTATCGATGGTTAGCTTGGGCTGAATATTGGTATAACACGTTGGTACATTCGGCAACTGGTTACTCTCCATTTAAAGTTTTGTATGGCTGCAATCCCCCACCACTGCTGAGGTATTCTACGGGCTCCTCAGTTGTTTCTTCTGTGGAACACCTATTAATGCCGAGAGACGGTATTTTGGAGGCTCTAAAATCACATTTATTAAGGGCTCAACAGCGGATGAAGTTCCAGGCTGATAAATCAAGACGAGACGAATCCTTTGCGGTAGGCGATCAAGTCTTTTTGAAAATCATACCTTACCGACAAAACTCTTTAGTGTGTCGTGCTAATCAGAAATTAGCAGCGAGATTTTATGGGCCCTATAAGGTGTCCGCTAAAGTGGGTACAATGGCATATAGGCTAGAACTTCCAGTCACTTCAGGATTTATCCTGTTTTTCATGTTTCCCAACTAAGGCGTGCTTATGGATCACCATTTCAGGTTCTTCCTTTACCTGCACAGCTGAGTTATGATGGGGAATTGATGGTTCACCCTGAATCATTGTTGGATGTCCGTCACAAATCTAAGGGGGTACCGGGTGCCTTGGAGGTTTTGATTAAATGGGAAGGTTTACCGGCTTTCGAAGCCACTTGGGAGGATTTTGATTTAGTACGACAACAATTTCCCTCTTTTCACCTTGAGGACAAGGTGGGTCATTGGGGCGGGGGTATTGATAGGCCTCCTATCAAGTTCACCTACACGAGGAGGAAGCGGGACTGATGGCAGGATGTGTGCAGGCTGGAAATGGTTGGATGGCAAGATGTGTAGTGCAGGCTGGAAATGGTTGGTTACAAGTCTGTCTGTGAGGTGCTCTGTTAGGGTCTGTTAGGAAATCTGTTAGGTGCTATAGATACATTGTATTGTGTGTTAGCAGGTAATAAATAAGAAGAGGATTGGAGAAACATATTCATTCATTCTGTAAGAAACAATTGTACGCTGGGCTTTGCTCAGATAGGAGATTGGCACTCTCGAATGTTGCCTGATACATTTCATTCTTTCTCATTGTAATCTTACAATTCATTCTATACAATACTTCTATTCTTTCTAAATCAGTCTTCATTGAATATAAGACTCTTGTAGCTGTTCTCATCCAGATTGTATCTTGCCAGGCTCTGTTGCTTCCAAGAATCGCCACTCTGACATTGTTATTCAGTGTTGATTGACTTGGATTCTACAATTCCTGCATAAATATCACCATAAACAGGTCAATTCCTATCATAACTCTTCATCAAGGATTCGAGACGAGGTGGCACAAGTGATGGCAAAAGCAAAGAGTAGTAGATAGTACACAGCCTCGACTGTGGAGGATATGGGCTTGTGGTTTGCCATCTTATCCGATTTGCAATGAGGAAGAAATACTAATGAAGATGTAGTTAGAAGACTCTGACTTCGCTCTGACCATGAGTAGTGTGTTTTTTGAGTGTATGTATAATCGATTGAAATATCAGAGGGTCTTCTACATGTGGAGTTGATGATATGGAGTTGGTACCTCTATACCTTACAGTTACAGCATGTTTGGTTGGGCATTGACCATTGTAATTGTAATGGTCAATACAATGGTCCAATGCAAACCCATATTTGGTTGGCCCAAAAAGTGTTGTAATGGGAATGGAGATTACATTCCCTATTGTAATAGCCATTCCGACCCTAACCCATATGAATGGGGATTACATTCCCTGGTGTATTGGTCAATGCCATTGGAAAAGACTATTTTACCCTCCTTTTCAACAAATGTTCATTGCGTATTTCCAAACCCTCGCAAACACAAAATTCTTCAGAACATAACCGATATGGCCCTTGCTGAGTTAGGTGAAGGCTGTCCTTCACTCAAGGATGTAGTGCTATCTCACTGCGGCCAAGTTACAGATGTTGGTTTATCTCATCTTGTCAATAACTGCACTCGGCTTGAAACTTGCCACATGGTTTATTGCCCACATCTAACATCAGCTGGAGTTGCCACCATAGTTTCCAGCTGTGTCAACTTAAAGAAGCTCCTTGTAGAGAAGTGGAAGGTCAGCCAGAGGACTCGGCGAAGAGCAGCAGCTGTCCGATCCTACTTATGTATTGATCTTTAGTTAACACCAACAGGTGTGTACTACATGTAGGATGGAGAAGCTGCTTCAAAATGGAGGCAGCTTTTTTGTTTGCGTTGGCCCTTTTTTATCTTTAGTTTAACATCAGCTGCATTGATCTTCATCCAAATGTGAGATGGAAGCTGCATCAAAGGTGTGGAAGCATTCTTCCTTTTATTCCTGTTGTTGAATGGTTGGTCGAAATGGAGCATCCGTGAGATTTGAACACTCCACAAGAGAACTCATCTGATTCAGGTGAGTTGGTGATGATACAAGTCTTTACTTTAAGCTTTAAAAAAAAAAAAAAAAAAAAAACACAAAATTCTTCAAAATTTTCTCAACTTTCCAATTGCACTTACAAAAATTTACCAAATTTCACACAGCCAGATTAGTTTGACCACAGGAACCCCTCAATAAGGTTCCAAACACAAAAGTTCTTCACAAAACTTCAAAAATATTCAAACGTTTTATGAAAATTGAACAGAATCTACCTCGAAAAATAACAAATTTCTTCAAATCGGAGAAAAACCCAGATTCCAAAGCTTCAAATTTCCAGTTTATAAGGCAAAATCAAGACCAACGATCAAAACTCCCTCTTGTATAGCCAAATGGGGAGATGATTAAAAATCAAAACTTGAAGCCTCTGAAACCCTAATCTCTCTGATTCGAAGAATGGGTATTGAAGAGAAGAGAGAAACAAACGAATCCCTAAATTGGATTCAAAGTGTTGAAGCTGAAAATTCGGTTTATTTTTTTTATCCAGAGGGTGAGAGAGAAGGAAGAGAAGGCCCTTGTTTGCCCAGAGGATGAAGGCGCAAGCAATGGAGGTTTGGGGTTTTATAAGAAAAAAATATATAATTGAAAATAATGAAATGTCTAAATTGCCCTTAATTTTACAAATAAAATGTGAAAAAAATTGTATCCGGATGCGATTAGGAGTAGGTTCAATTTTAGGAAAAAGATAAATGAATTAAACACTAATTAGTATTCTTAATCCATTGTTATAATAACCAAGGGCATATCGGTAAAGATACAATTCATTCCCATTCCATTCCTATCATATATTCACATACCAAACAATGTCATATGCTATTACCATTGTGATTCATAGGTACACCAAACATACACATTCCCATTACCATTACCATTACCATTTCCATTCTCATTCCCATTCCCATTACCATTCCCATTCCATCGAGAAACCAAACGAGCCCTTAGTGTGTTTGTTAGAACACAGGAACCCAAACATCTTTACTAAAAGTGCTAGTGGGTTGTCCAACTTCCAAACCAACATATGATGAACGATGAGTTATCCCTAAACTTAAAGGGCTTGGCCCAAGCCCAACTATTCTTTGCATTTCCGACTTCAAAGCTTATATAGGGATTTCCTTTTGGGGCCAATGAAAAAATTATCATAATTCTGATAGATTCGGACTAATAAAATAAACGAAATTTGGACTAATAAAATAAACGAAATTGCAGTAAATAGAAATAACGAAATAAACAATAAACGCAATAAACTAATAACAAATAATTTTATTCATTCAACCTACTAACAATGAGCAGCTGTCAGGACTAGTACCGTTGGTCAGGGAAACCAAAGTCAGAGGTCTTTCAAGACTTTCCTAATGGTCTCAAAATTCAATGTTCCCTTTTGAAAAGTGTCCAAATGCTTAGCATCTATATTATAGGAGGAAGGTTTGAACTCTTGACTGTGAGAACGTGTTGCCTCCATTGCATAGTCGGGCCAGACTGTACCGCTAGCATTTTTATTATTTTCTTTGCATTGCTTTTCAACTTCAAACTTGTATTTCCATCGATCGATAGCATCGAACTAGTCTTGAGCAACGTCCTTCCGAACGTTCCTCCCCATTGTAATCTATTGAATGTGAATGAGAGCTTTTACTGACTATTGTGCATTGTTATATTGTCTACAGATTGATATTGTGCATTCTCAAGTTAATATTTGTGCCCGTCAAAGTAACTACTCATAGGCTTACTAGTGAATTGGATAGCTAGTGCCGCACGGATTACTAATCCGTGATAGTTGGTATCAGAGCCAGAGTTTGTTGAATGCAAACTAGGATGCAGGAACTAAATGAGCGACTTAGCGCTATGGAGGAACGACAGGCTAGTCGAATGCATAGACTTGAAAGCAGAATGGACCAGTTGAACACTTTGAGAAAACAGATTAGTCGGTTGGATGAACTCTTTTCACTGGCAGACAGAGTGGATTCGCTGGCTGAGCACGTTGATAACTTAGAGGGACGGACAGTCGCTATGGAAGAGTCGCCTCACCCCACAGCTCAGGTGATGAGTGACTTCCAATTACAGTTGGAAGACTTATTTGCAAGGGTTGGCTTGCTGACTAAGGCCACAAGGACGACTGATCACCCTAGTATAAAAGTGTCTGAGCCAAAGTCATATGCTGGGGCACGAGATGGGAAGGAGTTAGAGAACTTCTTGTTTGATCTGGAGCAGTATTTGCGTGCGGTGAACCCCGAATCAGAAGAAGCCAAGGTTACCATGGCAACCATGTACTTAGTAGGTGATGCGAAACTATGGTGGATAACCAAATATACAGATATGGAAGAAGGTCGCATCCTTATTAGAACTTGGGCATACCTCAAGAAGGAACTCAGAAATCAATTCTTGCCTGAGAACACTGATTTCTTAGCAAGGAGGAAGCTCCACACCATCAAACAGGCAGGCAATATTTGAGACTATGTCCGACAATTCTCAACTTGCTTGCTAGATATTCGAGACATGTCTGAGAATGACAAAGTTTTCTGTTTCATGGAACAAGCTCGGCCGCTTCTATAAGCAGAATTGCAAAGGCAGAAGGTGACAGATATTACAAGTGCTATTGCTGCAGCAGAAAGGTTTAGCAATTATATGCCCATGACTGGATCCACTTCGCTCAATCACTCCACAGCTAGAACTGGCAGTACCAATTCAAGCTCAGGGTCGAATGCTCGCTCACCTCACCAAAACTGGGGAAACTCAAGTCAGAACCGAGTAAACTACAATTTTCGGCCGTCCAACCAGAATTGGAGTTCCAACAAAAATTGGAATGCCAGCTCTAGCAACTCAAATTACAACAACAAAGGAGGGCAAAACTACTCTGGGCAGTGGAGACCATATGCCCCTGCCCCATGCATTCTTTGCAATAGCAGGGTTCACCCAACAGGCAAATGTTCATCTAAACTAGCTCTACACTCATTAATGTCCTTGTTTCAAGCAGAACCTTCTAACTCGACCGCATCGAGCTCGAACCCCACCAACAGTGAGAACTCCCAGATGGGAGCTCTACGCAAGCTCAATGCTATCAAAAGAGAAATGTATGAGCACCCACACAAGAAGGCTTTGCAATACATCGACATCACTATCAATGGTATGGCTAGAGCTGTGCCACTACAGGTTGGTCCATGGGAAAGAAGATCAAACTTCTTGGCCGTTCCACTTGATGATTTTAAGGTGATTCTTGGCCAAAAATTCTTCCAAGGAGCTGCAGCAGGACCATTACCTTTCATAGACTCCTTGGGGTTTTTCGGACCCAGACTACGCATTGTACCAACCTCAATTCGACCAACAACTCATGATAGAATATTGTCGGCGCTCCAAGTCAAGAGAGGTTTGGCCAAAGGAGAAGATACATACTTAGCTGTGGCAAAACTAGAGATGGATGATGATACTAGCAAAATCCCTGAGGAAGTTGCCCAAGTTATTGCTGACTTCAGCGAAGTGATGCCGAATGAATTGCCAATGAATCTACCTCCCAGAAGGCTCATTGATCACGAAATTGAGTTAGTCCCTGGTGTCAAGCCACCCGCACGTAGTCTATATCGCATGAGCCCTCCAGAGCTGATCGAATTGAAAACACAACTAGATGGCTTGTTGGAGTCGGAATTCATTCGGCCCTCTAAAGCACCTTATGGGGCACCTGTTCTTTTTCAGAGGAAACATGATGGCAGTCTTCGCCTTTGTGTTGATTATAGAGCCTTGAACAAAGTCACTATAAAGAACAAATACCCGTTGCCGCTCATTGCAGACTTATTCGACCAACTTGGATCCGCCAGATACTTCACAAAACTCGACTTGAGATCAGGTTACCATCAGGTCCGCATTGCTGCTGGTGACGACCCCAAAACTGCTTGTTCTACTAGATATGGGTCATATGAGTTCCTAGTAATGCCCTTCGGCTTGACCAATGCTCCATCTACATTTTGCACCCTTATGAATGGCCTGTTCTGTCACTTTCTGGACAAGTCTGTGGTTGTCTATCTTGACGACATTGTGGTTTATAGTGGGACTATAGAAGAACACCTACATCATTTGCGAGAAGTGTTCCAAATCCTTAGGGATAATCATCTCTTTGTCAAGAAGGAAAAGTGCTCATTCGGCCAGACCCAGATCAATTTCTTAGGTCATGTTATTGGCAATGGCAAGATTCAGATGGACATGGAGAAAGTCAAAGCAATCCATGATTAGAACTCTCCTAAGAACGTGTCTCAACTACGTTCTTTCCTTGGACTCGCAAACTATTATCGTCGCTTCATAAGGGACTATTCTAAGAGAGTTGTTGCCCTGACAAATTTGTTGAAACAAGACCGAACATGGGAATGGGATAGGCAGTGTGAAGCTTCATTCCAAGACTTGAAATTGGCCGTGATGAAAGATCCAGTATTGGCCTTGCCAGGCATCACCAAGCCCTTTGAAGTACAAACAGATGCATCTGATTATGCCTTAGGGGGAGTTTTACTTCAAGATGGTCACCCGGTAGCATATGAGAATCAAAAGTTGAATGATACAGAGTCTCGTTACTCAGCTCAGGAAAAGGAATTGCTAGCCATTGTACATTGTTTACGGGTGTGGAGACACTACCTCTTGGGATCTCAAGTCCTTGTTAAAACGGATAATGCTGCAGCAAGCCATTTCCTCACTCAGAAGATGCTAACCTCCAAGCAATCTCGATGGCAGGAAAAATTAGCAGAATTTGACTTAGTATTGGAATACAAGCCAGGGCGCACTAACAATGTAGCTGATGCACTCATTAGAAGGGCAGACCTTGCAGTGCTAACCCATACTGGTCCGAGGCACACCATCTTGGAGAAGATCAAAGTAGGCCTACAGACAGATCCACAAGCGAAGACGATTACAGAGTTAATCAAGCAGGGCAAAACTCGACGGTTCTGGATAAAAGATGGAGCAATACTCACAACTGGTAATCGCCTCTATGTTCCGAGAACTTCGGGTTTGAGGAAAGAACTTTTGAGATAATGCCATGACACCATTTGGGCGGGACATCCAGGTTGGAGACGAACACTTGCATTGCTAGATAGGGGGTACCATTGGCCGCAGATACAGGAGGATGTAATGGCCTATGTTCGAACATGTCTTATTTGCCAGCAAGATAAGGTTGAAAGAGATCGACCAGTAGGCTTTCTAGAACCCCTGCCTGTTCCAACTCGTCCTTGGGAAAGTGTTTCCATGGACTTCATTACGGGGTTACCGAAAGTGGAGGATTTCAGGAGTATCCTTGTAGTTGTTGACCGATTCTCAAAGTATGTGACATTTGTGCCGACCGAACTGACTTGCACAGCCAAAGATACGGCGCAATTGTTCCTCAAGCATGTAGTGAAGTATTGGGGACTGCCTGAAAACATTGTTAGTACCGTGATGCTGGCTTCACAAAAAAGTTTTGGAAGGAGTTGTTCAAGCTCTTGGGATCCAAACTTAATATGTCGACAAGCCAACATCCCCAATCTGACGGACAAACTGAGCGCTTTAACTCTATGCTTGAAGAATACCTTTGTCATTTTGTAAGTGCAAACCAGAAAAATTGGGTGGGACTACTTGATGTTGCACAATTCTGTTTCAACTTACAAAAGAGCTCAGCTACTCACTCCAGCCCCTTTCAGTTGGTTACTGGTCAGCAACCATTGACACCACATACAATACTTACCGGATACCAAGGACCTAGCCCAAGAGCTCTTGAATTTTTCAAAGTCTGGCAGAAAAACATTGAAGTTGCTCGAACATATCTTGAGAAAGCCTTCCGTCACATGAAGAAATGGGCCGACAAGAAACGACGAATTGATCCTTTTGAAGTCGGGGACTTGGTATTGGTGAAGCTAGATATGTTCAACAAGTATAAAAGGACAGCTAGAGCACACAACAATCTGTTTCGCAAGTATGAGGGACCGGTACAGATTATTGAGAAAGTCGGTAAAGTCTCCTATCGCGTCAAGTTACCACATTAGCTCTGTTTCACCCATCCTGTCTTCCATGCAAGTAACTTGAAGTCCTACCATGCAGATGCCACTGATCCCACAAGAAATGTATCTACACGAGCATTGCTTAAGCATCCTACTAAGCCAGATCGAGAAGTGGAAGAAATCTTAGTTGACCGCCTCATCAACAACACAGGCCCGGATAGAGAGTATTTGGTCAAGTGGCAGGATGAACCTCCTTCATAGATCAGTTGGGAGCCAGTCGAGCATCTGCTGCCATACCTCTCAAAGCTAGAAGAGTACTTGGAAAAGTTCGCTGCGAGGGCGTCAGCAAATTGAGTGTGGGAGAGTGTCAGGACTAGTACCGTTGGGCAGAAAAACCAAGGTCAAAGGTCTTTCAAGACTTTCCTAATGGTCTCAAAACTCAATGTTCTCTTTTGAAAAGTGCCCAAATGCTTAGCATCTATATTATAGGGGGAAGGTTTGAGCTCTTGACTGTGAGGACGTGTTGCCTCCATTGCATAGTTGGGCCAGACTGTACCGCTAGCATTTTTATTGTTTTCTTTGCATTGTTTTTCAACTTCAAACTTGTATTTCCATCGATCGATAGCATCGAACTAGTCTTGAGCAACGTCCTTCCGAACGTTTCTCCCCATTGTAATCTATTGAATGTGAATGAGAGCTTTTACTGACTATTGTGCATTGTTATATTGTCTACAGATTGATATTGTGCATTCTCAAGTTAATATTTGTGCCCGTTAAAGTAACTACTCATAGGCTTACTAGTGAATTGGATAGCTAGTGCCGCACGAATTACTAGTCCGTGACAGCAGCCTATACCCTATTTATAACTATCCTACCTTAAAAAACAAACCCTAAACCTAATAGGAAATAATCATGAGAATCCTAATTGGAATCCCTATTACAATAATAAAATGCATAATATTGCTAAAATATTCATATTCCTAATATTAATAAAAATGTTAATTTTATCAACCTCCCCGGATTGAAATGAAGCTCGTCCTCGAGCTTGAAGTCAAGCAAGCTATTCGAGCACAAGTAGTAATAGAGATAGCACGTGGTGAAGTGTCCTAGTAGAAGTTGGCCCCGAACGGTGCCTTTGTAATTGTTGGCACTCCAAAGAACTTGGCACAAAAATAAACTTCACTCTAAATATTGATCCACTGCTTAGATGGTAAAGTTGGGCACAAAGTGGTCCTAAAAAAGTGTCAAAAAATTGACCCAAATTGGATCATAAATACTAATTCGTGGTGGTACATACATGTCCATTAATTTGGTTTCAAATAACGTAGTCTTCATTAAAATACCTTTGAGGTGACACACATAAACGTTGGGAGTGCCATAGCCAAAAAACTAAAGTAAAAAAGTTGGATCCTTTCGTCTGACTGAACGAGTGTTTGGGGGGGGGGGTGCTGGCGGAGGAGGGAGGAGAAGCGTCAGGGGAGGACAAGGGGGCAGGGAGAAAAGGAATGGAGGCGAGCGACAGAGGAGGCAGCTTTGAGGAAGGACGAAGGGTACTAATGAGACATCGAACAATCATCTAATGCAACCATACATGTGGTACTAGAATAAGCCCAAGGTCCATTTGGACCACTCATAGTCCAACTAAGGACAATGAATCCAAAAGGGAAACAAATGCCAAAGAAGATTAAGTGAAGGACGGGTAAAAACCCTACAAGGATATAACTTGATAGGAGGAGATTCTGAACAAAATCTTCTCTCCCCATTGCGCAATCAGAGGTTGAGTCAATGGCGGAAATGAATGCTCTCATTACAGAAGGTAAACAAAAAGAGGACTGAGGTATGCAACCCTAATTTTATCAACCGAATTCACCTTCTTGTTCAGAGCCTAACTTTAAGTGCCTTTGGCCACCACACAATGGCCATTGGTTCACTGTTGCTCATTTTGCAAGTCAAAGTCAATGAGGACGAATTTGTGCGCATCAGTTACAACGGAGGAAGAGTGGTTTACGAGGAAAGACGAACAAGGTGTTGTAGCAGTCGAAGGATGAGGGGCGGTTTGCAATAGACTCTGTCAGTTGACGGAAATAGGACGTGTGGATTGGCTGAGTCAATTGAGGCTATCAGTAGGTGGCCAGAGCCTTTCACCGTCGATCTTGGTAACAGAAGGTCGAACGACCTCATTGTGGGTGAGCAACGAGGAGTGTTGGAAGGGGTTGCGATTGAGCGAACTGGCGAGAGGGTAATTGGGGTTAGCGGAAGGGAAGCAATCGATCATGGGAAACTGATTTGGCGGTCGAAGAGCAGTGGACTGGTCGATCGATTTGCTGTAATAATGGATTGGCATTCATCTGTTTGTAGAATATGTTGGGCTACGGCTTCGTCAATGATAATCTGGGCATGGGCCCCTGCGGCGCTGTTGGTGACGTGGTGTTGCTTGGGTCTTGTCCAGTGTAGTCAAGGCGACTGCCTAAGTGTGCCTCAAGGCGTTTTTTTTAAAAATTCTGCCTCAAACTGAGGCAATGCGGTGCAGTGAAATGAGGTGTCCACCTTGCCCTGCCTCACCGCCTCAATCGCCTCACTGCCTCAACCGCCTTAGCCCAAAAACTGGTTGTATTCAACCCATTTGCAGCCTAATTGGTTTTATGTTTCTTGGTGTAATATTTGATCAATTTGATAAAAACAAGATAATACGTTTTTAAGTTTTGATAAATTTGTCACACTTTTTATTTTTTGGGGGAGAAAACATACCATGTTTTGATCAATCTGTGATCAACATCAATCTTGATTTTTCATAGCTTAGTTAAATGATTTTATGCTTTTGGAATACCAATAGTGATTATATTTGTGGATTTTTACCAACCATTCATACAATTTCTTCTAACAAATGTTCAATATTCTCAAGTTTTCTATTCTTTCAAGATTATTGATTTTTAATGATTTAGTGGATGTTTGCAAGTTGTTTGACCCTTATGTAGTGCATCTTTTCGCTATGCTATGCAACTTTATTATATTTCCATTTCGATTCTAGATAGTTAATACACTTTTTGTACATATTTGTTTATATACTTATCAAAATGATGATGTATACTACTATGCTAATATGTTTCAATTTATTATAAAAAAATCTTTAAAAAATGTTTCGATTCTAGGTAGTTGTGTCACTTTTTATACATATTTGCTTATGATACTTATCAAAATGACAATTATACTTATATGTTTCAATTTATTATAAAAAAATATTCATAAAATGTTAAGACCGCCTCAGTGAAGTGAGGTGTCTGCCTCGCCTCACGCTTGAGGCATTTTCAGGCCCGTCCGCCTCATATTCGCCTCAACGCCTTAACTACAATGGTCTTGTCCTTGTCATTGGCGAAGATGTACAACTTCTCAGCTAATTCTGTCCTCTTTGCTGCCCTAAATTTTACGAACACTAGGTACATTTCTCAGCTAATTCTTCTTTTTTCATACTTTTCTTTCAAACTTTTTTTTTTCAAATCAAATGAACTAGAATCGTTTAGGTCTGATACCAATTGATAGATTCGGACTAACAAAATAAACGAAATTGTAAAAAACAAAAACAACGAAATAACTATAAACACAATAAACTAATTACAAATAACTTTATTCATTCGACCTACTAATAGTGGGCAGCCTATGCCTTATTTGTAACTATCGTACCTTCTAAAATAAACGATAAACCTAATAGGAAATAATTTTGAGAATCCTAATTGGAATCCCTATTAGAAGAATAATAGAATGCCTAATATTGCTAAAATACTCTTATTCCTAATAACCAATAAGCTCTCCTGGCTCCTGCTGCCAACTATGGATTAGCAATTTTTACTGTAGCAACCTTTGTGTATGGAAGTACATACTTAGTTTATAAACGTCCATTATAACAATTTCTGAATGTCCAAATTTACTAAAGCTAAGCATTCCACATTTGAAATTGAAAATTTGTAATAGTCATGGTAACTGAAATAACTGAGGCCAAAATTCATTGTAAAGTATTTTTTAACCATGATTCTCTCCTTGAATGAAAATTCCAGCTGAATTTAAGTAAAGTGAATCTGGAGATGAACACAATAATTTACTCTATTATAGATCATAGGCAAAATCGCACTAGGAAAATCCCAAAATATACATTCAAGCGTACCTTCTTGCTTTATGGAAGAAACACCTGCTTTATCTTGCAAGTCTCCACTTGACAGAATCTATGAAATAAGAGCGATTCTATGTGTCGAGGGAAAGGGCGAGGAAACCAGCGAGGTAAACGAGGTGGCGGGGGTGAACCGTTCACCCCCCTCGAGATGCGCACGCGGAAAACATCTCGAGGGGGGTGAACGGTTCACCCCCCGCCACCTCGTTTACCTCGCTGGTTTCCTCGCTCTTTCCCTCGACATTTAGAATTCTCCATGAAATAAATAAGTTAAACTCCCCATGAAATATTGTCACCTGTCGAATACTTTCTTGGGTTCTGCCAATCACTTGTTTATGCTGCAGTCATCTGATCATTGTTTGTCAGGCTGATGAGACACCAACTTCCATTCTCACTGCAGAAGATATAGTGTGTTCTAGAACTCGAAGTCACAACAGCAATAATTGCTGGTTCTTCATGAAGAACAAACACATTGTAATTAGCTGTTACCAATTTAGTGCTTCTTTAAGCTTTAAAAGTATGTACTGAGCAAGTACTGAAAGTGGTATCTCTTCACATTCCTAAAGCTCACTTGTCAACAGAGATTGTTAGTTCTGCTACAAGATCAATGGCACGACTATCTTCACCATAAGCAACCTGAGCTAGAGCGTCCCAACCTTCCAAATGTAATCCCATATTCCTCTTCTCCATCTCCTCTAGAACAAAGCAAGCATCACTCAGTTTTCCATTTTTACAGAGACCTGAAACCAAACAACAAAAGGTTTCTATTCGCGGGCAATGTCCACTTGTCAACATTGCATTCAAAACACTCAACCCTTTCTCGAATTCTTGAACTCTGCAAAACCCATCAACCATCATTCTATACGTCGCTGGGTTTGGCTCACAACCTTCAACCTGCATTTCAACCAAGAGCTTATAAGCATCACTAGTTCTACCATCCTTACACAAATAATTTATCAATATATTATATATGACCACATCCGGCTTAAACCGCCTCTTCTTCATTTCCACAAATAAAGCTCTAGCCTCGTCAATCCTCCCTCTTTTTCCCAGATCAGTCATCAAAACCCCGAAATTCACGACACGGGGTTTACACCCTTTGTAATCCATATCAAACATCAACTTTTTTGCAACATCATATTTCCCAATCAAACAATACCCCTCCATAATCAAAGCATACGTGACCGCATTCGGGTACTTCCCCTTTCGTGACATATCATTAAGCAACACCATTGCTTTATCAACATTCCCATCTTTACACAAGCACCCAATTAAGCTATTGTACGTCACCACAGTGGGTTGAACTTCTCTTTCAAGCATTTCCTCAAACACCTTACAAGCCTCCTCCCACTCACCCTTCCCAACATGCCCCTTGATAAGTATATTAAAAGACACAGTATTTGGTCGAAACCCCATCTTCGAAGACCTTTTAAATATATCCTTAGCATCACCAAGTCGATCATTCTGCACTAAAACATCAAGAACAAAGTTGAATGACTGTAAAGTGCGAGTGCAATTGAAAGATGGCATTCGATTAAAAAGATCAACAGCTCTATCAGACAAATTACATTTCCCGTAATGTTGAATCAGCCCAATAAAAAGGGCTTCTTGACATCGAATGTCATTCTCTTTGATGAAATCAAGAAGGGTTTCGACCGCTACGAACTTGCGAGAACGGGCGAGCTTGTAAATGAGAGAAGAGTACGAAGGGTACTCGTGCTTGAAACCTGTTTGATTATATTCCTCAAAGAGATGAAGAGCGGCGTCTGGGTCTTGGACTTCCTTGAGATCTTCGATGAATGGAATGGGTGGTCGAAGCTTTGATGGGGGTTTGCGAGTTCGCTGATGGCGGGGTTTGTGTTTTGGTCTTGGTGAACGAAATGTCTTGTAGGAGTGAGAGAGTGTTTTGGTTAGCAGGATTGGCTTTGTTCTTGATATGTTCATGGAACCAAAAATTCAAATGGCTCTGCCGTTGGCAGAGAGACAAGTGTTTTGAAGCGGGAGATTGGAGTTTAGCTCACTTGGTGGTATATATCATTAAAAAAAAAAAACATTTCTATTAAATCCCCAATATTTGTTTAAAGTTACTTTAAAAAAATGGAAAACCCCTTTCACGTTATTCAGCTCCTTCACGCATAATGTTTTCATGTTCTTTAACATAGAACATCTTCCTCCTCATTTGTGCACGAGTGTGAGATCTCTCTCCTCCTATCTTTCATCTCATCTCTCTACATTGGTCTTTCATCATCTTCCAAAAAAATGACTAAACATAATCACTACTTTTAAACATGCGTTACCGGTTTTTAGTCATGATTGGGTTTAGTCATGTTTAATTTTATTTTATTTTTGTTAAAGATAACCATACTCAAACATGCGAGCATAAACTAATGACTGATTTTGGTCATGAATGAAAAAATTGGGAAAAAATAATTAGATGACCAAACCCAATCACTAGTTTGAAATGGCATGACTAGGTTTGGTCGTGTTAAAAAAAATTGTTGAAAAATGACCTCACCCAGTCATGATTATAAAACTAATGACTCTTTTGATCATGTACAAATAAATAAATAAATAAAAATTGGTGAAAAGATGACTAAATCCAATCACTAGTTTTGAAATCACAAGACTGTTGGCCGTGTTTTAAAACTTTTGTTTGTATACATGACCAAAACAGTCATGTTGAAATATTGAATTTGAGACATGCTTATATTATTATGACTCATTCATTATGCCTCATCGTGTGTTCAAAAAAATAATTAAATTAGAAAATGTAAATCAAGTAAGAATAAAAACTCAATCATGAATATTGATGATGTTAGCCACTCGTGAGCACACGGGATACCACGTCTTCTTAACAATGAAACCACACTTCTGCTCATCTATTCCAAAAAATTTGGCACATTCAAGTTTTCTATCTAAGATTTTCACTGCATAAAAAGTCCAACTTTACACTGACATGACCAACAATAGTCATCCAAAAAATATCAACATGTCTCGAACACGTCATGCGATATCAAAGTGGATGACCATGGTTCTCTAAGAAATTGTGTCGGAGACCCCGTTTCTGAGGGGAGGGGCCAATTATATTTTAAAGATGTGTTGAAGAAAGTCAAAAATAAAGTTGAGGCTCGGTTTGTCCGAAATGGAACCAAGCGAGATAGAGTCGAAGGGGCGGCGTGAGAGGAAGGTAGATTGGGATAGAAGGAGTAGAAGACAACTACCTGTTAATACTTTGTAATGTAGATAATCCTTCGTTCCTTTAAGGATACACTTATGTAAATTTGCGATTTCTTTATCGATGTGTAACATAGTTGCCTTCTTAGCCATTACGGAAGCCTCTATAGTGGATAATGCATCTACCGCGCAGGGAGCAAAGTCTGCAGCTACCTGGACAAGGTCGAAAATGTAAAAATAAGTCACCAATCTAAAAGAAGTAAAAGCACCATGTCTGTCACACAACCTTGAGAGATAAAGCATGTTCATATAATTTAGGGTACTTTGCATTTTGCCCCTATTATACATAGTCAATTAATAAGTAGATTCATCATTAATCACTATTACAATTACTCTCATTGACTAGCGGTTAATGTTCATTGATCGTCAATTTTCAAAGTAGATTATCAAAATGTCCCTCAAAAATCATAGGCTAGGATTGAATCTTTCGTATCTCGAACATCTCATCTCGAGTAAAATCTTAAGGCCTAACTGAAATCCTAATCGTATCTCGAGAAAAATCCAACAGTTGATTTTAAAAAAATTTCATCTTAAACAACTCATCAAGAGAAAAATCTAACGGTCCAAATTTAATATTACACACATATTTAGGTAAATCTAACGGTCCAAATTTAATTATGCACGCATCTCAAGAAAATTTGGGGTCCACCACACATCTCATGGAAAATCCGGCATTTTAGTGCGCATCTCGAAGAAATCTGGTGTCTTAATAAATTTTAATTTAATCTTGCCCCCCTGAAATAAATTTGAATTTAATTTCCCCCTGAAACATAACAGACCTGAGAGATGAAGAGTAGGGGTGGGCAAAAACCGATTTAAATTCGGTTAATTGACCGAACCGATTTTCAAATTCGGTTCAGTAACCGAACCGAAATATGAGTAGAAAGAAAATAATTTAAACCGAACCGAACCGATTATAAACGGTTCAAAATCGGTTTACGATTTTGAACCGACCGATTTATAACCGAACCGACCGACCGATTAATTAGATATATATAAATAACTAAATAACAAGTATGTGTCAATACTTGATTAGTGAAACAAATGCACTGCAATACACCCTGTTGCACTAAATCACGCAATTCTCTCAAAGTTTTCAATTTTGGGCTAAAAATTGGGTCTATAAAAAAATTGGACATGTTTTAATGAAAGTCTTTCAAATGCTTGAGCCTAAATTTAGGCTCAACCGAACCGAACCGATCCGAAATTTGGTTCAACCAAATTCATCGGTTTACAAATATAAAATTTGGTTTCTGTTTGTGTTTTGGGCAAACCGAATGAAATCGGTTTGGGGCTCAAAACCGAACCGAACCGACATTGCTCACCCCTAATGAAGAGGGTGGAGGAAGTGGATGAATGAGGAATGAAACCCTAACTTTATTATAAGGGTTGTGAAACAAATGAGGAAGGAAGAAATGGAGGAAATGAGGAAGGAGGAAGGAGGAAGTGGAGGAATGAGGGAGGATGAAGGGGGAGGTGGTGGCGAGGCTGATAGAGGTGGAAGAATGAGAGGAAGATGAGGGAGGATGAGAAAGATAATCAAAATTTCTTGATCATCTCTCAGGTATGTTTTGTTTCAGGGGCAAAATTAAATTCAAATTTATTTTATGAGGTTAAATTATTGCCAGTAATTTATTTTATGGGGTTAATGGCAAAATTAAATTAAAATTTATTTTATGCGAGTACGGATAAATTTGATCCATCAGATTTTCCTCAAGTTGCATGCTAGATCGTCAAATTTCCTCAAGATGAAATTTCCTCGAGATGTGTCTTGAAGCGTCAGTTTTTTCTCAAGATGCATGCATAATTAAATTTGTACTATTAGATTTACCTAGAGATGTATGTACTATTAAATTTGGACCATTATATTTTCTTCGATATAAGTTGTTTAAGATGAAAGTTTTTTTTTTAAATCAATTGTTGGATTTTTCTCAAAGATACGATTACGATTTTAGTTGGGCCTTGGGATTTTTCTCGAGATAAGATGTTCGAGATACTAAAGATTCAATCGTAATTTTTGATTTCTTAGGAGCATTTTGGGCAATCTGCTTTGAAAATTGACAGTCAATGGGCGTTGACCGCTAATCAAGTGGAGTAATTGTAATAGTGATTAATGATGGGTCTACTTATTAATTAGCTATGTCTAATAGGGGGCAAAGCGCAAAATACCGTATAATATAACCGCATACTTGTGAATGATTTCCAAATCTTCTACTACATTTGACGAGGAAATGTCGATTATCTTACACGAGTTCAATTTTAGACTAGCATGACCAACCTAAGTCATATGGTAAATATTTAACATGACAATAGATGGTCTTGTGTGTTTCCAAAATGATGACTAGTCTAGATTTTCATGCTCATTATTCTTGATAGGCGAAGGCGAGAAAGCACGACCATATATTTCATCCATATTTTAAAGTTATAGTAGGATGAGTTCTTTACGATTTATGAAAGAAAATGAAGTTAGTTTGAGTATGGGTTTAAAAACTAAACTTAGGCTTGGATTTTCTTGCAATTGGGAGGTTTTTTTTTTAAGTAAAACATGTCTTAAAAACACAAACAATATATTTTTTTCTGTGGGTTTTTTTAATGAATTCCTTACATTAAGTGAAACAGTAGAAAAAAATATTCTCTGGTTAAAAAAAATCATTCATAGAAATTTATTTGTTTGCGTTAATAATAAGATGATGTTACATCCTAATCAAGAATTAGTCTTCCGCTCCTGTAATCAACGGAACTGCAACATGTACTACAAAAGTGAATGCAAAAGCCAAAGGAGAAAAGTACCACAAGCAAAATGTTAGATGGAGAAGGATTCACTGAGAATCCATTAACATCCCAGAGAGCAATGGGGGGAATCACTAAATTATGTCTGAGATGCTTGCAGGCAGTTCAGAGAAATATTGACAATCAGAAAACCAGCATACTGAATACTATTAGTTGGGAATGACAAATTGTATACTTGAATTCAATGCTTTAGCTAAGTTGATTTCAATCTCAGTATCTGGAAGATTTTTATGTTTATTTTCTCCGTTCTGAACATCTAAGTCTCTACATACACAGACAAGTATAGGTAGGTATCTATTTTATAACAAAAGCTGGTATTGTGCATCTATCTTTAGGCTGTTACCTCTTATAGCATTCTCACAACTTCATCTACAAGTTCTTCGACCAGTAACCTCTCTATTTCTCTTCCAACCGCATCAATATCATCTCCCAATTCCATCCACTTCACATCTTTCCCCAACACCTTGTCTAGTGGGTCTACTGTTTCTTCCTTTTCCCTTCTAGCCAGCAATTTCCAGAGCTCTTCTGTCAGTGGTCCAGTCCACTTGCGAGCAATCTTTCTCCCCAGCTGCACCAATGGGTGTAGGTCCATGTGTGGCATGAGAATCTCCAACAATCCCGAATTAATACAGTCAAACAGGAATCTCCTTTCAGATTTTGTCCATGCTGTCTGCTCTGTATACTTCTTCTCGAGTTTCTCAAACACATCAACATGTACAAGGGATTCCGAGGCATAGCATGTTTTTAAAAGTGCATCCATGCCCTCATCGTGAATACCTGCATCAACAAGCACATCAACTACATATGAATAGTCTCGGTTCACTTCTTCGTTATCTTTTTGGTGACCACTGTATCTTTCTTCAAAGTCTTCATCACTGGAGACCATCATTTCAAACTCATCTGAGTGTGCATCTGATGATTCCAACTTCAGAAGCTGAAGCTGCATCCGCAGCCCTGGCACCAAATAAAAAGATACATTGAAAATTATATTGAGGATGTAGAGGGGGTAATGGATCCTGGCAACCATAAATTAACCAAGTTCAGTCCACCTACCATGCAGGTCAGCACTGACTTTCTCAAAGGAATCAGAACCAGCTATTGTCTCTTCTACAAAGGGGGGTTCTAGCACCGAGATCGGACTAGGTTGTCCAGCCTCCTTGCAGCTTGCTGGAGATTCCACTTCAGTAACATTGGAATGTGACAAATGTGAAGTTTCTTTTCTTGGATTTATTGACTTCATCTGGACCGGAGATACACTAAAGTTAGAAGGAAAATTATCCCAAAAAACATTTAGACTTAAACCAATTAAAGCAATAACAGTGCATTGTGACAAAAGTTTTAATAGATTGAATTATTCAACGGGCGATGTCGCCAGGGCAAGAAAGTATTCAAAAAAGTCAATTAAGAAAAAATATTTTTAAAAAAAACGGAAGATGAAAAAGATAAATGCAGGCATCGTACAGGTTCTAGAAAAAAGGAGGTGGAAGGTAATAATGTAGGCGCTTCAAGAAACAAAAGGAGTCTCACTATTTTTTGGGTACACCTGCTTGCTGCAATCTAGCCTCATGAGAGTTCATTGACATTACAAAGGATCGGCCTTACCCCAATACATCTAACGAAGTATCTGAATTCCGATAAGCTGAATTGAAGTCCGAATTAGGGATGGCAGTGGGGCGGATTTTCACAGATATCCTCTCCACTCAAACCGTTTGGGGCAGATTTTGGCAAATCCGTCCCCGCCTCGATTAACTGCAAACAGAAGAAGATGAACACCTCGCCGGTGAACACCTCCCGCTGCCCCTCCCTTTGAATTCGAGAACAAAATAAGACAAGAAAAAGAAGCACACCTGCTCTTCCTCTCATTAACATATATGAAAATAACAAGAAGATCAAATATGAGATTTACAAACTTAACACAACAAGATCTGATCAAGAACAACAATTCTCTCTCTTAATCGTAATCAGATGTTGGATTGAATGAAGGAACCAACCAACAATTGTGTGTGTTTGATTGATTGCCTCTGCCAAGAAAGGAAGATGAAGAGAGAATAAATATGAAATCAATGATGATGAGGCACAACGGTTTGCTGCTACAAGGAGTTGGTCCAAGGCCGAGCAAGCTTATGAAATCGATGATGCAGACCATCCACAGCTGATAAAAGTGTTGACAGACTTGACAAGATTCAGTTCAAAGGTGATGATGAATCAAGCATCCCTTGTACTGTATGCCTAGATGAATTCGAGATGGAAATTATGCGTCTACCTTGTACATACTACGATCAGCAGTGCATCATTACATGATTCAAAGAGAACCATGTATGTCCATTGTACAGATCGTCCCACGGCAAAAGCTCAGTGAGTATGTTATATTTGGCGTCAGGATCAAGACTTTTGGTTTTCTCTAGTGGGTAGGTCACATCGGTGGGAGCTGACAGCCTAACACATGTCTCTCTATAGAAGATGGGCGCGGGGTCATATGGGTGGGTACCTTATTTATTTTTAATTCTTCTCTATCTATACAAGATGTTATTTAGACTATTATTTAAATTAGTTAAGTGGGGTGGATATCAGTGGGGCGGATGTGGTTAAATCCATATCTACCCCGAGTTTAGGACGGAATCCCTGAATTTGACCCGAAGTTCGTTAAGATAAATCCAAATTAGGGATGGCAATGGAGCGAATTTTCACGGATCTCCACTCCACCCAAATTGTTTGAAGCAGATCTGAATTTACTTTAACGAATTTCGAGGCAGATTCAGGGATTCAAATTGTATCTGTCCCAAACTCGGGGCAGATACGGATTTAACCACATTCGCCCCACCTAACTAATTTAAATAATAGTCTAAATAGCATCTTGCGTAGAGAGAGATTGAGAATTAAAAATAAATAAAGTACCCACCCATGTGACCCTCCCAACCACCCATCTTGTATAGAAAGAGAAGACATGTGTCAGGCTATCAACACCCACCCATGTGACCCTTCCACCTACTAGAGAAAACCAAAAGTCTTGATCCTGACGCCAAAGATAACACAATCAGTAAGCTTTTGTAGTGGGCTGCAATGATCTACACAATGGACATACATGGCTCTCTTTGAATCACGTAATGATGCACTAATGGTGATAGTAGTGTGCACAAAGAAGACGCATAATTTCCATCCCGAGCTCGAACTCATCTAGGCATACAGTACAAGTGATGTTTGATTCATCATCACCTTTGAATTGAATTTTGTCAAGTCTTTCAACAACACTTTATCAACTAGGGACGGTCTGCATCATTGATTTCATAAGCTTGCTCAACCTCGGACCAACTCCTCATAGCAGCAAACCGTTGTGCCTCGTCATCATCATCGGTTTCATATTTATTCTCTTTTCATCTTCCTTTTTTAGCAGACAATCAATCAAACACACACAAGTGTTGGTTCCTTCATTCAATCCAACAACATTGATTACGATTAAGAGAGAGAATTGTTGTTAGATATTGTTGTTCTCGATCAGATCTTGTTGTGTTAAGTTTGTAAATCTCAGATCATATCTTATTGTTATTCTCAGATTTAATATGCTAATTGATCTGATTCTATTCTCAGATTTGATATGCTAATTGATCGGATATGCTAATTGTTGTTATTCTCAGATTTGATATGCTAATTGATCTGATCTTGTTCTTATTCTCAGATCAGATATGTTAATGAGGGGACATAAAAGGAGGGGGTTTGCCTATATTTTTCTTCATCTTATTCTATTCTCGAATTCGAAGGGAGAGGGGGAGGAGGGAGGGGCAACGGGATGTGTTCACTGGCGAGGTGTTCATTTTCTCTGGGGCAGATTTGGGGATCTGCAATCCCTAGCAAAACGGGGGCGAATTTGGCAAAATCCGCCCCGTTGCCATCCCTAGTCAGAATAGTAAATAAATCAGGATCAATGTTTTATAAGATGAATACTCTCAAAGTTGAAAATAGACAGATGATTGTCACATTGGACTCCGTCATATGGGTTGGATCGGCTAGCACGAAATTTGTGGGTGTCCCAATGGCAGGGAAATCAGTAAGAGGTGAACATAGGAATTTATAAAACAATAATTAAAAAAAAATCAGCACCAGATAGGTGCATATAACACCAATAGAAAGATTTAATATGCAATTAAGAAAAGAGAGGGTAACATCATGTAACAAGCTAAATTATAGTATATCCAACTCAAGGCAAGGTGTCACAATTGGTAAAAGAGACTTCATATAAAGCAAGAAGCGAATTGATTTATTAGGATTTTATTAGGACAATCACAGTGCAAGTAGACATAAAAGCAAACCAACAAATTATCATATTCCAATTTCATCAGTTGTATCAGGAAAACATTTATCAATAGAGTAAATGGGACATTTGAGAGAATTATATGAATCATCATTAATCAATAATCTAAAAGATCTTTCACAAGGGAAATAATCACTCCTACAACTAAAAACCAAGTCAACATCCAATGTGCATAAGCGTACACCAAACAACACATCAAATTTCACCACTTGAGAGACTCACATAGACCAAACCCCGCTTGTGGATCATACACAGGCAGAACCGACCCACCCAATATTAAGTTAAAATATTTGATATACAACCAAAGATACAGGCTCATGAGGCCATCAGGGAAACAAGTCTAATGGCTCTCTTTTTTTTCAAGAAAATCTCATCATATACTACTGTCAAAACACTAGAAGTAAAAAATAGGTTTTAAATCTTCTAATATACCAAATTTAGAATTAATCAATTCACCAAATGCCCAAAACTATATTTTCAAGAAGTGGGTCCCTAAACTATGTTAATATATGACGTAGATAAATCTTCTCCCATTTTCTTAGAGTTGAAATGCGAATTAACGGAATGTTGTGTCATGAAAGGTGGTTGTTATTGAGGGGTACTGTCGTAGAAGGCATGAAAGTATAAAGAACACTCAGTTAAGATATAAATCAGGGAAGATGAAAACGACTTGATTTATGATAAGGATGTCTAAGGCACTAATTAGTTTCATAGAGGATTTCGTTAAAAAAAAAAAAGTGATCTGTCACAATAATGAGTAAACAAACCTTTTGGTTGGAATGATCTGGATTGTATGAGGACGTATCTCTATCATCGACAAATGTAATACAAGATGTTTCTTCAGACTGCTGCTCCTGGGGGCTTTCATAAGATGTCATTTCATCCTCTGGCTTCGCAATTGCAATTTCATCAGTAACATGTATTGTCTCCACAACATTATCATTTGCCAACTCAATGTTCCAAGCTTTATCTTCCGGCAGATGTTCCTCTTCGAGGTTTATACTAAGTTCATCAGATTTCAGATGAACTTCCTGGGTACTATGTTTCTTTTCTTTACCCACAAAGGGAAGGGGATGAGACCTTTTGGCCCTTGATCTAATGCTGCGGCTTCTAGAGACAAAGCCTTCTGTCTGTTCTGGATCAACCTTTTTAGATTTATAAGGATCCCAATTGGCCAACTCCTTTGGCAGTGAAAATCTGTCACTCCCGTGAGCTCGACGCCTGATGCTCGTTTTTGGACTAGCAATAGCAGTAGAGGAAGCCGGAAGAGATCTTGACCTTGGTAGGCTTCTAGCACACTCATCCTTCCAACCATCTCTGCTACTAATCCCCAAAGGAGTATCCCACCTAGTAACTGCACCATTCCTTCTTATCACTGTCTCAGTGAAGCCGTCCTTAGCACCCATGGAGTCCAAGGTTGTTGTCGTTGTTTCTCTATCAGGCATAGCAAGCATTTCACCGAGTGTGCTTCCCCTACCAAGTCTCGGCATTTCTTGAGATCTGTGAGTCATCTTCCAACGTTCTGAAAGTCGTTTCTTGGCCTCTCTAGAAACAGATGATTCATTTGAATGAGATGATGAAGGGCTGTACCTGTTTTTTCCAGTCATAAAAGTGTCTGGAAGCAGGTGTCATCACCTCAGACTCATTGGCAGAGTCGTTACCTGAGACTGAACCTGAACTTTCATCCCCAGCATAACCTCTGAGTATTGAGCTAGATAGTCTTCTGCTGTTAACACTGTGCCTCATTTGTCTTGTAATTGCTCTAGCTATTTCCCGAGATCCCCGATTCATATTCTTCAAAACTTCTAATTCAATGGGTGAGCTTCTCCTATCACGTATTTCTGAAAATAAATCCAGATTCTCGCAACTACGAGATAGTGTATGCTTCCGCTGACCAGGGTGTGAACCTCCTAAGGAACCCGGCGAATTGATTGTCGAGTTCTGAGCCTTTCTGAGGTTTGGCTTGAGCACAACGATCCTTGTAGGAACAAGAGAGGGCTCGTTCATGTTACCAAATTGAGAATTTGGGACTTTACCTGAACTATGAATACCATGTCTATTATGAGCACGACCAGCACCCACTTCAGGTTTCTGAACAGAGACATCTACATCATCCAATACAAATTTTCTATCAGATTTTGAGCGTACAATTCCATTGGCATTTGATGACTTCAGGACTGTTATGTGACCTGGTTGAGAACGAGGAGGAGGAGCACCCTGCAGATCGTGAAGATGCTTTGTGAATAGAGAATCTGGTTCTTGGAGAAATTTCAACAAAAGATCCTTATTTGAATCTAGCACGTCCAACGCATCATGGAATTCCTTCGAGTGCTGAAGCTTCTCATCAGTAGACAAACGTTTCACATCCAAGAACTTCTGACGCACCAGGTCCATCTTTGCCTCACTCGTCTTCAAGTTCCCCATGCCCTTTTGGGACGAAAAGTTCGAGTGCTTCTCTACCTTTGACGGTTCTAGCACTTCAAAGACATCCTTGAATTCCTGTTGTTCCTTGCTACTCATCCGTGATGATTGCCCCTCATAAGCTGAGCTCTTTTCTACAGAACCTATAGATGCAGTTCTCTGTTGATAGTTCTCAGAGGACTTCTTTTG
The DNA here is from genome assembly GCA_003290165.1 of Berberis thunbergii. Taxonomy (NCBI): domain Eukaryota; kingdom Viridiplantae; phylum Streptophyta; class Magnoliopsida; order Ranunculales; family Berberidaceae; genus Berberis; species Berberis thunbergii. Next base: position 67,125 of record QNQO01007527.1, read on the forward strand.
TTGCTTTTTTAACGGTGATTGAGTTGGCAGTGCATCAAGACCCATCAATTTGGCAATAACACTAGGTGGACGTCGTCTGGATTCCATTTCTTTCGACATTTCTTCTGCCAGTAACTTCTTGATCGAAGCTTCAGTTGAATTACTCTGCCTCAATTCAAAAGGTAACTAAACAATACCATCCAAAAAAAGTTTCATCAGCAACATAAATTAGAAATTCATTTATTAAATTACGGAAAAGAAAAGTCGAAAAGGTATCTTACTGAATCTTCCTCTTTCGAATAACCACTTAAAGATACAGAATCAGATGCAAGCTTCGACGAATCTACTCCCTTTCGTAACGGCACATTTCCTGAAAATGAATTCCATCTCCATTACAATCAACATTCAAAATAAAAACACATAGGATACCAAATAGAAAAGGTGACTTTCCCAAAGTCAACAGTCTTAAAACAGAATACAAAATTAAAAACAACTAACTGAGTTCATAAGATATACAAAATCTCATTCCGAAACCACTGTGCGTTCAATTAAACAAGAAAATAAGAATCAAATGCAGTTTATCATCACCTGAAACCCTAAAATTCAAACACTGATGATGCAAATTTCATGAAACATCGAAACTCAAGAAACAGAGTCGAAAATCGAGCAATTTCAATTTTAAATGACGTCGAAATCAAACAAAGGCATCAAACGTGAAAAGGTTAAATGGAGAGTTTTTGAAGAAAATAGAAATGGACAAAGACGTGATTACAAGCATAAATAAAAACAAAAGTAAAACGTCATGAAAGCCATCATGTCTCATCATAACCCTAAAAACCATAAGCTGGAACACAATGATGCTTCGAGCATCAGTAACAACAACTAAATTCGACAACAAAGCACACCTACTTCACCGAAAACCATAAATTCAACATAAATGATGAACTACAATGAACGAAACCAACAAAATTAGCAGCTCTGGAGATGTTCAAGTACCTTTGTCCTTCTCCCGTCTAAACGATCTCCTCTGCTGAAACATCTCCGTCATCACGCCACCGCGATCTCGTCAGGAAGATCGAAGAAGCAAATCATGGCTGATTTTGAGCTTGCTCGAAAGAACAAATCGCAAAGAAATCAAATCTTCTTACAGATCTTGACCGATCCGAACGAGCTCCTATCGAAAATGGAGAAAGAAGAAAGAAAATTACAGTGTCTGAAAGTGGAGACGTACAGTGGAGGAAGCCATTAATGCTTCTTCTTCGCTCGTTTCTGCTTCTCTTCTTTCTTCTGATGAAATTTATTTTTATTTTTATTATTATTAATTTTTTTTTTACAGAGAAGTTTTTGAACTTTCAAATACCGATACTCTGACACAGAGCAAGGCGGGCAAAAAAAAAAAAACTCTCTCTCGCAATAATTCTAGACTTACTCAAACTCTCGTCTCTCTTTTCTTTGGTTTCTCTCTCTTATTTACCTTTCTGGTTTGGCTTCATGTGTTGTGGTGCCCTTATCGATCACGACGTCTGGCTTTATTTTTTGGGATACGATGTTGCCCTCATTAGGAGATTGTGGAAAGGTAAGGTGGTTCAAATGTTTGAGGGGTATTATTGGGAATGAAATGTTGAGGGGTTTGTATCCGTTGATTTGAGACATATCCGAGATGGGGAGGAGGATGGACGGTTAGGAGGACAGCTTTTACAGGAGGAGGTTTGTGAACCGTGTTGGTACACTACTGTTTAACATAAGAAGATCAGTAAGTTCTGGGTACAAATTCTTGGGAGGGGCCCACACGTGGTAGATCTTGCTGGGACCCATTTGACTGCTCCCCATGCTATACGGGCACGTGAGTTGTGTGATTTTTGGAAGTGGCACGTGACATGATATTGCATGTTCTAGCGACCATAATTATTGTGATTATCGGCATCAATGGCATGCTTGCAAGCAATAGTCGTTTTGTTGTTTTAATTTGATTTGTGAAAATACGACGAGATGTATTAGTCAGATCTCTGGGAGGATAAATTTGGACGCATCAAATTGAATGGCCGAAAGTGTGGTTTTTGCTAATTCTTAGGTAAATCACATTGTAAAATTAGATCAAAAAGTATAAAATGAAAAGAGAAAAGTAATTAAAGAAAGTTTGCTTGATGGGCATGAACTAGCAAGCAAAAGGGTTTTCCTTGGATTACGGATTTGAAAGATAATAACTTGTTCTTCAACATAAGAAATCAGGATAAAATAATATTAAGTAGGCTTCAACAAAAAAAAAAAAAAAATTGGAAAATAAGAAATGTAACTAACAATTGAATAGACTTGAGAACAAATCAACAAAAGTGATTACTTTAATTCAATGTGATTAAGAAAGAGTTTTATAGGAAGAAATCAATGATGAACCACCCCCATAGTCTTAATGACTTCACATCTAGCAATCAATTTACAAAGACTGGAGGGGTCAAGTAATAACTGTGATCTGATAAATGCAGGAAATGTTGTCTTTCTCTCCATGTACGCACGGGCAGTAACCTAGGGACCATTGAACTGCATCCATATCGTAGGCTGTGAGGTTGTTGCGGTCTCCTTCAAAAAGTAATAGCGGTAGGTGTATAGCTAATCAGGACTAGGACACCTTAAATTTTGATTCTAATATAAGGTTACATATTTTGTCGATACCGCAAAATATATTGGAAACCAAGAAACCATTCTGCAACCTGGAGAAGGCATCTATAGTGCCAACACTGAAAGCAAAACTAATTATACTGCTTGTACAAGAGAACTGTAAATGGAAAATTCTTCCATAAGCAAACTCATAGATTAAACTAGCTACCAGGGCCGGACCTACTAAGGGGTCGGGGGTAGCTGCCCCATTAATTTTCAAAATATTTTTATTATATATTAGTCTCACAAAAAAAATTTAATTATATAATGTATCATACAACAATACAATTGTTTATTCTATTATTTTTATATGTTTCTATTGGTGCAGTGGTTGGAAGTTAGTTAATTTTAGCAAACAACCCGAGTTTGATACTCTTTGAATGCAAGAATTTTTTTAAATTTTTTATTTCAATGCAACTTTATTAGTAATTGCAAACATTAAAAGTTATTTAGTTTAATACAAACTTATTTTCGATCATTTTAATGTGTATGTTTTCTTTATGACTATTCACAATTACTACTTTTGTCATTATGACATGTCCCTACTTTTTTGTTTTCAATGCAGTTTTATATAATTGCAAATAGTAAATAAATAAATTGTTTGTTCACAATTGGTATAAAACTTCCAACAAAAAAATATTTATATCTAAAATAATAACTATAAAATTCAACAAAAATATACACCATTACCAAACTCGTACAAGATTTGAGCCTTATATAAACAATTTTTCTATGAAATTGTATTAAGATCATATTATGTTCACTAATTTCAAAAATTTTAGCTTCAACTAGATACTTATCCTAGTTATTTTGTGATTTTAGTTTTATATTATAATTATTACACTCGTTTGCCACTTGCTAAGGTTATTGATATTGCGACCCTATTTTGGACTACACTATATTCGAACGCTACTTCAACGTCAGGTATATACCATAAGGATCAGTAAGAAATATTATCTATTAGACGAGGCATGCACCCGCGTGTCTCACAACAGCAGAACAAAACTGGTATATGCAATGCATTTTCGATAGTTGTATTTTTTATTAGTTACTAGCTCAGATAATATATATATATATATATGTTTTTTTTTGCTCCACCCTTGATAATTACTATTATCAATTAATAATTATTTGTTATTTCGCCCCTTCTTGACTAAATTTCCGAATCCACCACTGCTAGCTACCAACCATTACTCATGTCATCTTCATCGCATTGTCGACATTATGAATGTTTTTCTGTTTGTCCAGGAAGTTTGCCAATATATGCATTTCCATTGGTTCTGAACTTCCATATGTACCATCCCAAATTTGTCCTCTCATGTATACTTTTATAAGAAACTTCAGTATTTGTCAATTATCGTGATATAACCACAGATTTACCTACAAAGATTTGAAATAGCGAAAAACTTGATATATGTTGCAATGTTAAAGCATCTGTGCCCTACATAATTACATTTCCCTTTGCTCTTTGTGTAAAGAATTAAAGTGTACGGGTGTTGAAGATTATCAAGGACTATGTTTTTTTCCTTGATTCCTGTCATGAATGGCCTAGCTATCTCTGTTGTTGCTGTGAAGACTATTGTGCATGCATGACATTGAATGCTATCATGATTTTGACCGTATAGAATCTAAAATTTGAAATTTTGGTACACCTACTTAGGCATGCATGTGACTCTATAGTTGCAATTTGTAGAACCCCTGATTCTAGAGAGCGGGAGAAGGGAGCACGAGGGTAGGTCCAATACCGCCCATCATCCTTGAGATGAACTCTAATATGCATCTCAAGAATGATGGACAGTGCTGGGCTGCCTTCGCACTCTCCCTAACAAAGCTCTTGTAGAACACAATGGTATCTTGTATTATTTGTTAATTTTATCATTAACAATCTTACATGTTGATTTTTGCTAAAGGAATTGCGATGCCAACTTAATTCGCCACAAAGGCTAGGGGACCATGCATTACATATTGATAAGTCAGGAATGGAGGATGAACACATATGTTAATATAATAAGATTAAATGTTTTGATTCAATTAGGAATCAAATCCATAATATAAAAATTTATGGAGGATGAACACATATCGTCTTTCATTTGTTTAAGCACCATATCAATGTCCGAGCTTTCTAGATTGATGCTCGAATTATCATTAGTAAATCTGATAATAATATCTTATAATTAATACATTTAAATTTTTGATTTTACTACCCATGATCATTTAGTCCACTCACCTAAGATTCAATTCAGAAATATCAAACACATGCACCAATGACAACAAATAACAAGTGTATAACCTCACAAATATTTGTCTTGGCCTCACTGTACTGTACATAACAACATCTACGGGAACACTTGTTTGTACATTTTTATCTCGTCCATCTTAAACTAAACAACCCAGAAATCTGAATAGAAAGCGACTTTGGATATTGCTCATAACTGGACTGGTGTTAATGTGACATGGGGGGGGGTTCAAGTGGTAGAGATGGAATGGTGAAGCCAATAAGGTTGAAAGAGACACCACAAAGAAGCATTTAGCTGCACATTTTGTCAAGCACCACTCCAAATTCTGGATGGAAGACTTGTATCAATAACAAAATTGGGGTCTTTTGATTGAATAATTGCCATCAGACAACTATCTTTCTGTTGAGTCAGTACCTCCCCATTATTGATGCTCTATGGCACATGTACACATTGGTCTTTTTTTGCAAGTTCATACATCTTTGTGCGATTAGTATTACAACAACGATGATTAACACAAAACTTATGAAGTGTTAGGTTGAAAATATACGCGTACACGGTAACAATGCTTAACGGAAACATTTTGAAAATCATCTTGTGAATTATTCCAGAAGGATTCGGAGCGCAAAATGCAGGATCAACAAGAATCTTAGGTCACACTAAACTTACAAAAAAATTGAGATTGTGCCTTGTAAAAACAAGACACACAGGCATTAGGCATTATGCCAAACCTAGAAGATGGGCTTGTTTCTAATGAGAAAAACACATCACATTACCATATCTTTATTACGAGAAATATTTTTTATATGATAAAAGAGTTGGGTAAATCCACATTCATGTCATGTCTATGTCTTTGCTTCTTTAACCAACTTGCAGGGACCCAGGTGACTCATGCCTTTACTTTATCCATCCACATTCAAAATTTTAGGATGAAAATTTCCAGAGTTCAAAGAAGAAAAAACAAAAACTGATGTCATCGTGAATTGCAAATTCCTGGATATGGATTTATTGACAACATCCAATTTTAAGTGATGTGATATTTTTGCAAATGAAGACTTTTACGGAGAAACAAATAACAATTCTTAAGAGCCAAGCCAAGCCGGTAGCGTTAGGGAGGCTCAAATCATCATATGTTCTTCATTTGTTTTTCTGTTTTTCATTTATTCTTCTTTTGTTCTTCATCTATTTTCTTTTTCTTCAACACATTTTTTTAGCCTCCCCTGATGCCGATCTGGCGCTAGGGGTCTGGCCCTTAAGAATTGTTTAAAAACAAATGTTATAATATTACTGATAAATTGCAAAAATAAAGCAGGGTCATTTGCGATTTTCCCACTATAATTAATAGCTAATTAGATGTTACCACCATAATAAATCACCTATTTCAATTTGCCCCCGGAACAAGCAGTCGACGTACGTTGATGATATGTTTTCAAAATGCATGTATTTAGATGACCAAAATACCCTTGACAAATTAAATGATACGATTGAATATTTTGTATCTTAAAGAGCTCATCTCGAAAAAGATCAAACAGTCAAATTAAAATAATAAGTGTATCTCGAAGAAAATCTAACAGTTCTTAAAAAAATATCTTCTTCCCCAACCCACTGATCCGCCGTGGGCCTCCTTTCTTTCTCCCGATTGAATTCCCCACCGCCACCGTCCTCCTCTCCGCCTCCATGTTCAACCCCGCCCCTCTTTTCTCTCTAACTGTTTCAACACCCCGTTGCCTTCACCAACACCACCATCTTCCCCCAGCCTCTCCCTTATTTCCTTCCATACGAATCACCATCGCCAGACCCCCTCCCCATGTGATCATTCATGCTCTCAACTTCAGCCCCAACAAGGTTGCGAGGTGATAGTTTGTGGCTGCAAAGTGGATGATTGTGAGCTACGAGGTGGTTGTTTTAGTGGTGAACAAAGGATTGTGGTGGTGCGATTGATGGTTGAAACAATGGCTAAAATGAGTGTCTGTTGGATCTGAAGCAGAGCTGCAAGTTGATGGTTTGGTGGCTGCGAAGTGATGTTTTTGTGGATGCAAATTGGTGGCGCTTAAGGGATGTGAAACAGATACGTGTGGTGGTGGTTTGGTGGCTACGAATTGGTGCAGGAGGTGGTTGGAATAGTGAGGTTGCAAGGTGGTTGTTTGTGGTTGCGAAACAGAGTTGAGAAGTTGACAATTGTTGGTTGCGAGGTGGCTATCTTAGTGGCAGAAACTGGGGATTGTGGTGGTGCAATTGGTGCGGGAGGTGGCTTGAATGGGCTGAAACGAAAGCTACAAGGTGGTGGTTTATGGGCTGAAATAGAGGCTACAAGGTGGTGGTTGTAGGCTTGTAGCTGCAAAATAGGGCTGAGAAGTGTGGGATGTGAAACTGGGATGCAAGGTGGCTGTTTTAGTGGTTGAAACAAGGGAATGTGATGGTGCGATTGGTGGCTGAAATAGGGGCTGAATTGGGTGTTTGTCACAACCATGAGTCCGTGACTGAAAAACTCAAATAAGAACAAAGAAAAGGAAGAACAAATGATGAAATTGAACTATTATAACTGGAAAGTAGGATAAAAATCTCTTTTAGGTGAACTCAACCCAGAAAAGCCTCAGATACAAATTCTTCTCTGATTTTCTCCATTACAGAGCATCTCTATTTATACTAAACCCTATAGCAAAATTTCAAAATGGGCTAATAAGGAGTTTACACGTGTTTGTCTATAGTCCTTTCATTTGTAACTAACAAGAAGCAATTTACTTAACTACCCCTATCTTTTCAACTTGAATTTGAATGTGGCGCAGTTTGTTGGCGCTCTTTTTCTGCTTCTACTTTCAACTCTTCTTTGCTTCCAAAATCAGCTCTGCTTTGCTTGAGATCGTGACAATGCCCACCCCTTAAGACAAAACCTTGTCCTCAAGGTTTGAAAAAAGGAAACATAGCCTGGATGTGCGGCCAATCCTCCCAGGCAGAGTCCTTTGGAGAGGAGTTTGACCACTGCACCAACACCTGTGTCATAGCCTTATTATGGCGAGGAACCATTCTGCGGGCTAAGATGGCAGTGGGTTCTGCTCGAAAATTGCCCGAGTTGTCCACCAAGGGAAGTAAGGGAGTGGGGATGACTTGAGAGCCCAACTTCTTCAATTGTGACACATGAAACACCAGGTGTATCTTGGAACGAGGGGGTAATTCCAGTTTGTAAGCAACTGAACCGATGCGTTCGATGACCTGAAATGGGCCATAAAAATGAGCAGATAGTTTCAAGTTGTGGGGGATGCTTACAGATGTTTGGCGATAGGGCTGGAGACGAAGGTAGACCCAGTCTCCAACATTGAACTCACGTTCAGATCTGCCTCTGTCAGCATACAACTTCATGCGCTCTTGAGCTCAATGGAGCTTTTATTTGATAATTGACAGCATGTGGTCTCTCTCAGTGAGGTAGGCTTGCACATCAGTGATGGTTGTCTGGATGAGTGGAGGGAGAGCTAGCAAAGGTGGGGTGTACCCATACAAAGCCTGAAATGGAGATGTTTGTAAACTTGAGTGGTAAGAGGTATTGAACAAGTACTCTGCCAGATACAACCACTTAGTCCACTGAGAGGGTGTCTCACTTGTCATGCATCGTAAGTAGGTTTCTAAGCATGCATTGGTGCGCTCGGTTTGTCCGTCCGTTTGAGGATGGTAGGCGGAACTTAGGCTGAGAGTGGTACCCAGGGCTTTAACAAATCTTGCCAGAAGGAGCTAATGAAAACCTTGTCGCGGTCACTGACAATGGACTCTGGTAGTCCATGTAATTTGTAAACGTGTTGAAGAAATAGGTCAGCTACCATAGCCGCAGTGTATGGATGACCCAGTGAGAAGAAATGACCATATTTAGTAAGCAGATCCACAACTACCAAAATCATTGTCTTGCCTTGTGAAATAGGAAGCCCCTCGATGAAATCCATCGAAATGTGCTGCCAAGCCTGGTCCGGTATGGGTAGGGATTGAAGGAGGCCACCGTAACTTGACTGATCATGTATGTACATTTGGCAGGTGGCACACTTAGTGATGAAAGAGAGCACGGCTGCCTTCATTTTTGGCAAAAAAAAAATACAATTGTAATCTTTTGAGTGTTGTAGTAATACCTGAATGTCCTCCTAAGGCAGAAATATGGAACTCTTGCAACAATTGTTGTCTGAGGGAACTAGACTCTCCAATGTACAATTGATGCTCATATTTCAGCATACCAGATTGCAATGAGAAAAGGGGTTGTGAGGCAAGCTGAATAAGCAACTATGGGATCAACTTCAAGGCTAAGGCATCCTGCTCATAAGAGTGGATAATATCCAATAGCCACTATGGTCTGACAATAGAGAGTGTTGAGCATTGGCTTTCAAGTTCCACACATCTGGACAAGGAATCTGCGGTAGTGTTCTCTGAGCCTTTCTTGTAGTGAATTTCATAATCGAAACCGAGCAGCTTTGACAACCATTTTTGGTTTTCTGTTGCGTCATAGTAGTAACTTTCTATGCTAGGAAGTATCTGATACTTTGATGATCAGTGTAGATATGGAACTTGGAGCCTAACAAATAAGATCTCCACCTGTGGATAGTCATGACAATTGCACGTAAGTCTTTCTCATAAGTGGATAAAGTGAGGTTTCTTGGGCTAAGGGCCTTACTAAAAAAAGTATTTGGTCTACCCTTTTGAGATAGGACTGCTTCTACACCTCTACTACAAGCATCAGTCTCAATATTGAAAGGAGAAGTAAAATCAGGTAGAGCTAAGACAAGGGCTTTACACATGGCTTCATTTAATTGAGTAAAAGCCATTGTAGCTAATGGGGTCCAATTAAAAGAATTTTTCTTCAAGGGGGCTGTCAAAGGAGACACAATTTGGCCATAGTTTAGGATAAACTTTCTATAGTACCCTGTGAGACCAAGGAACCCTCGTAGTTGTTTAATATTAGTGGGTATGGGCCATTTGGTCATGGCCTCAATTTTGTTTGGGTCCGCCTCTACCCCTTGCCCACTAACAATGTGCCCAAGATATTCAAGTCTGGGTTAAGCAAATGAGCACTTAGAAAACTTGACATATAATTGATGTTTTCGTAGGATAGAAAAAACAGTGTTTAAGTGTTCCAAATGAAGTGTGAAAGAAGAGCTATACACCAAAATATCATCAAAAAACACAAGGACAAACTTTCTTAAAAAGGAAGAGAAGACTTGGTTCATCAAGGCTTGAAAAGATGTGGGGGCATTGGTAAGACCAAATGGCATCACTCTAAACTCAAAATGGTTGTGGTGCGTCTTAAAAACAGTTTTATGGATATCTGGGGGTTGGACCAGAATTTGATGATACTCGGACCTTAAGTCTAATTTGGAAAAAACTGTTGCACCATGCAATTCATCCAGTAATTCATCAATTAAGGGTATGGGAAACTTGTCCTTAAAGGTTATTTCATTGAGCTTTCTATAATCTACGCAAAATCTCCATGACCCATCTTTTTTTTGAACTAGGAGAATTGGGGCAGCAAAAGGACTTTGGGAATGTTGTATGAGGCCAATTTCTAACATTTCCTGAACCAAGTTTTCAATCACAGTCTTCTTGACATAAAGAACTTTGTAAGGGTTTTGGGAAGGAGTAGGATGTCCAGGCTTTAGAGGTATGTGATGGTTGATGTTTCTACGGGGAGGTAATGTAGTGGGTTCTTGGAATATGTCCCTGAACTTATGGACTAAACCCTGTATTTCAGGTGGAGGCTGACCCTGTTGGGAAGTGGAAGTGATAGAAAATAGTTGACATAAGAAAGATTTTCATGTTTTCTAAAAAACTTTGAAATGTTCTTACCATCCACACTATGTAGTTCACCTGTATGATATTCCTTGCAAAGTGACTGATCTTCCATGAACCTTCTGAGTGAGTTTTAACTTTTGCAAATTCAAGGTGATATCCCCAAAGGGTTTCAACCAATCACCACCAAGCACTATGTCATACCCTCCCAAGGGAAGCAACCTGATAATACCTTCAAACTGAATGCCCTACATAGACCATTTCAAAGGTTGACAGATAGCATTGCTAACCAGTTGATCACCATTGGCAACCTTAACCAACATCTGAGGAGTGAGTATTGTTGGTCAGTTAGTGTCCTTGACCACCCGTGGGTCTATGAAATAATGTGTGTTGTTTGTGTCTATTAAGATAGAGATGGTCCTCCTCTTGATCAGCCCTTTAATCAATAATGTGTTAGTAGACATGCTGCCATGGATGGCATGAACATATACCTCATCTCGGTTGGAACCTCTTGGAGCAAATTTTCGGTGTCCATTGTAAGTTCTTCTATTTCCTCTTCCACTGACTCATTCTCTGATATAAGCAAGTAAAGTTGATGTTGTTTATATAGATGACCTGACCTATACTGCTCTTCGCAGTTGTAACACAGTCCTTTCTCCCTCCTTATTCTCATTTGAGATGGAGTTAATCTCGTAATAGGGGGAATAGAGTTCCTAGGTCTTGAGTTGGTGTAGGTTGAGGTGGGATATGGTTGTTTATGGAATTGATTTGAGCTGTGATTGATTGGTGGAATTAGGTGAGTATTTCCTGGAGAACTGTTTCTGCTGGTGAGATGTGGAGTAGGTGAGTGATTTGTGGAGTAATTTGAGTATTTGTTGTTAGACATTGGTTTTTGGTTGTTGTACTTATTATGATGAGGTCTGAGAGTGGAGACCTCATGCATTCTAGCAAGTGACAAGGCCTGGGTCAAGATGGTGGGTTTGAACAATTGTACAAGTGACTTAACTTCTGATCGCAGGCCACTCAAAAACTCAACACGAAGTAGTGCTCATTCAAATGCTTATTATGTGTCAGCATGATGGATTTTAATTCTTCAAACTGGTCATAGTACTCCATTACGGTTCCTTGCTTCTTGGTGAATTTTGTTGAAGGAGTCTACATAATTGTCTAGAGTGGAGTCCTCAAATCGTTCACACGAATCATGAATAAACAGATTCCACTGAAGCAATTCCTTGCCTATTTAGTCAAGAAACCACATATCAGCTTTGCCCACCAAGTGGATCGAAGCCATACTGACCTTATTCTCTTCAGCCACTTGAAAAAAAGAGAAATATCGATCACACCTTTTAAGCCATGATCTAGGGTTTGTTCCATCAAACACAGGGAAATCTAATTTGGGAAATCGAGTGAAGGTACCTTGCTGCTCCTAATGAGTTTGAGAACTAGTTCGTTGATTGTTAGCTCCAGAAATAGGCGAAGAAGAAGAACTCGGTCTGATCGTAGGTGCTGTGTTGGATTGGCTCTGAATAAGTTGGAACAATTGATCAAAACGAGTGTCAATTCGTTTCTCTTGAGTTTCCTAAATCTGAGTGAGCTTCTTGAATTCATTTTTCAACCATTCAATCTGGCTTGAAGTTTCATTTTGATTTTTTTGGACTCTCTTATGAACCCTTCGATTTCATTTGATATTGTCTCCATAATGGCCAAACTCGATCGATTGAATCCCAATATTAAGGATCGGTACCGCTCTGATACCAAGTGTCACAACCGTGACTGGAAAACTCAAATAAGCACAAAGAAAAGGAAGAACGAAGGATGAAATTGAACTATTATAATTGGAAAGTAGGATAAAAATCTATTTTGGGTGAACTCAACCCAAAAAAGCCTCAGATACAAATTCTTCTATGATTTTCTCCATTACAGAGCATCTCTATTTATACTAAACCCTATAACAGAATTTCAAAATGGGCTAATAAGGAGTTTACACGTGTTTTGCTATAGTCCTTTCATTTGTAACTCACAAGAAGCAATTTACTTAACTACCCCTATCTTTTCAACTTGAATTTGAATTTGGCGCCGTTTGTTGGCGCTCTTTTTCTGCTTCTACTTTCAACTCTTCTTTGCTTCCAAAATTATCTCTGCTTTGCTTGAGATCGTGACAGTGTTTGTTGGCTGCGAAATGGGGTCGCGAGGTGGATGTTTTGGTGGTTGAAATCAAGCGCTTGTGGTGTGCAAATGTTGGTGGATGATAGGTTAGTAATGATTCGCAGGGGAAGGGGGTTTGGTTGTCTAGCGATGGGTGGTGGTGATTCGCAGAGGGAGGGGGTCTGATGGTGGTGATTTGCAGGGATGGAAAGAGATGAGAGGGTCGGGAAGATGATGTGTTGATGGAGGCGAGGGGTGCTGAAACAATGAGAGAGAAGCATAAGGGCGGGGGCTGAAACATGGAAGTGGGGATGATAACGGTGGAGGTGGTGAGGGATTCAATCAAGAAAGAGGAAAGAGGAGGAGGGGATGAGTAGGTTGAGGCAGAAGATAGATTTTTTAATAACTATTAATTTTTTTCTCGAGATACGCTTATCATTTTAATTGAACCATTGATACTGTTCGAAATGAATTCTTTGAGATACAAACATTCAATCTCAGCCTTTATTTGTCTAGTTTGGTCATCTAAATACATACATTTTGAAAACAGACGGTCAACACACTTTGACCTCTAGTTTTGTGGGCAAACTGAAATAGTGATTTATTTAGAGATAACTTCTAATTAACTATTTATAGGGGGCAAATCGCAAATAGGTTCATCCAATCAACAATATTTTCTGCAAAATTTTGAAAAAGAAACTATACATTTCAAAATTGTAGAAATTTATCAAGATTTTATCATGAGTATGGCGTAAACCACACCTCAAAGTAACAGTCGAAAAAAATGAATAATTGAGTGGTGCCTTTATAAGAGGAATTTGGTTGTGACTCGGCTATCCACCATAGTACATAGCCACGGTGGCATAATCTTAGATATAGCCATATCTAGGTGTCATGTTGGGAGAGCATATCTTCCCTATAAATATGTCTCCCTTTGTAAGATTATGCATGGTTAAAAATCAAGAAACATGAGAGTATAAAGATCAATAGTGAATCAAATATAATAAGGAATTCTCCTTGTTTTAAAGAAATTTATCATATTTCAAGGTTTTATTAGGGATTCAAATGGCCAAAAATCACGCAATTATTAAGTCGTATTTGAAGTTGTCATTTAATAACAATACAACACCTGGAAAACCAAAACTCTCTTCAGGGACACTATCCCCCGGCCCTCTCCCCTTCCTCCTAAAAATCGAATGAAATGAAACTAGGGCTATTGATCATATAAATATTGCTTTTAAGTCCAAATTTGTTGGCTACATATATTTGTAAAATATATTATCCATATCAAAAGAAGTCTTGTGGTAAAAGGTCATGACCATCTCCGTCAATTAGTTCCAGAATCTCTCACAGTTTGAAAATTTCAACGTATACATTAATTAATGATTACCAACCATCATGATTATTGGTGACTCGAGCCTCTTCTACTATCAAAAGTTTATATATAGTGCTCTCTGGGTAAGTCAATAATTGATTTAATAACAATTATTTGAATTAATTGATACTAATTTAATCAATTGTTGAAAAATACTCATGAAGTGTAAGCATCAGTTTGGTAACCATAAGCCTCATTGTTATAAAATAGAAAGAAAAAAACAACTTTTGACTTTTCAGTGGATCTAAAAAATCCATCAAGTGAATCCTAAGTTTAAGAACAAATCAGGAAGGTATAAGAGGGGTGTAAGGATCACTGGCTTCCTCCCTCTAAAACTATTCAGTTGTCGCTGAACATACACAGATGTGGCTCTGTGTTTTAGTCCACTTGCTGCTAAAGTTGACAAGATAACCTCCTTAGGTTAATTTCAATCACCTTCTCATACAAAGAGTGTCGGGGATGCAAAGCCATAACAAGATGAATCTTAATAAATGTCATATTTTTCCAATGTCAAATTATTTTTCAATGGTATGATTACAAGAATGTTGGTCCTAACCCAGCATTACGACCCGCAACTCTACTATCACTCAATTTACATATAATGATTGAAAATCCTTTTGAAGGCTGGTAGAGATAAACCCAACTCCATAGGGTAAGGAACACTTCTACAATCACTGCCTCCAACAATGATGTCTTGCTATCAAAAATCCTACTATTGCTTTCCTTCCACATTGTCCAACATAAACATGGAGCAACAAATAGAAGAAGCTTCAAAGCACTGAGCACCTTGCCTTTCAGAAGAAAAAAAATGCATCAGAATCCTCTACCCCATCAACAACTCTTCTAATGAACTTGTCAATACCCAGTATAATCCAAATAAGTCCAATCCTTGTTCACACAAACTACACAGTATTATACACTTCTGTTAAAAAACAAATCAACCTATGAAGTAAATTCATCGTTAACATACCTGTTTGTTGTAACTTTTGTATAAGATTCAACTGCTGTAAACAATTCAAATAAATAGTTAGGAACGAAGATACCAATTTGTTCTTGGGTTGAGTCGCGGACTAGGTCGCTCTCTTTAAGACGTTTCGCGGCTCTGCCCAAGATTGTGCAAGCAATGTACTAGCCCCCCCCGTCCCCAGGATAAAACATCCCAGAATCTTCTCTGTCTCGTTCAATCAATTGCACATTTGATGAACGGAATACTATCACCCTTAAACTCTGTTTTGCTCGGAATCGCCAATACATTTGATATAAATCAACAACAAACAAAAACTCTTTTTTGATTTGATTGAGATGCTAAATGGATATTGTTTGCAAAAAACGAAAAAACGATTTCGAAATGTTTTTGCAAAACTCTCTTGTTGTTCTCTCTGATTTCGTTTGTAAAAAATTGTTTTGTTTTTCTTTTCCACTTTTTTTGAAGCTATAAGTCTATGGTATTTATAGGGCGAATACCATTCATTGGAAATACGAAAAACATGGCAGGTTCATAAGCATAAGTCGCGCGGAGAAGGCAAAATAAAAAACGTGGAAAATGTGGGAGAGTAGATCACAGCGCAACTCATGCAAACGTTTGATTAGAAAGATGTCTAGATACATGTACACAATTCTGTCTAGATTCGTTCCCTCTTTAGAAATTCAAATTTATTTAGCAAAAAGAATGGGTTGTTCTCTTAATGACCCAACTCGGACGGCGGCTATCTCTCCCCTCCTCACAAAAGAATGGTACCCCCAAGGGGTTCAAGCCCAAGTCCTAACAATCTCCTTATAGACTCTACCACAAAGAGTTATATAGTAGATATGGGACTAAAATTTAAAGAGAGAGATCCAGATACTAAAATCAGAAAGAGATCCAGAGTTCAAATCCAGGTTCACACTCATTTTCTTTTATTTTAAAAAGCCATATTTCCAACAATCCCCCACTTGGATTTTTAAAAGCATAGTTCCAACAATCCCCCACTTGGATTTAAAAAACAATTTTCATCGAGCAATCTAAAAATATAAGATTGTGCATAAACAAAAGTGTCTTTCGACTTGAACTCTTGCGTAGTGTTCATATTTTAGATTATACTAGAGTAACTCGTAGTTTTGAACTCTAACTCTAACAGACATTACACGCACAACCTTACCAGGGTGAAGTCTAAAAAGCCCGCGCCTTACGACCATGCACGTATATCCCAGTATAGTAAAGGCTCTAGGAATTTTGCCCACAAATTCCATAGGAAGCAGCCAAACTTCCACAATCACTTAGGTGAGTCTATCAAGAGTACTCCTGTATCTAGGTACTCCACTCCACATAGAGTATAGACCTCATTAAGAGTTTTTAACTCATCCTACTATCGCTTCAGGAATTCATACTTTAATCTAGGAATGAGATTGATATTTTGTCAGCATGATTCACATCATATCATTCACGACTTGTTATTACCCATTGAACCTATTTCTTGGGATCTCCAGTCTATAGGTTGGGTTACCATCGTGAATAACTCATCAATCTAAGGGCATTAGTCCCATTCCTTTCGAGGTTATAAAAACCTTCTCTCTAGTTAATCCTTTCGTCAAAGGATTAGCCAAGTTCGCATCAGTTCGTACATGATCCAATCTCACAGCACCAGTAGATAGAATTCTCTAACCGTACTGTGCTTACGACGTATTTGTCATTTCTTGCCGTTATAATAACGGTTCTGTATTTTTCGCAATAGCCGCGGTACTATCGCAATGGATCAAGACAGCTGGAATCGGTCTTTCCCATAAAGGGATCTCTGCTAGCAGGTGTCTTAGCCAACCTGCTTCTTCACTAACCGTGGCTAGTGCTATCATTTCTGACTCCATCGTGGACTGTGCCAGAATGGTAAGTTTCTTTGATTTCCAAGAAACAGCTCCACCAGCTATATTGAAAATATATCCACTGGTGACTATGGAGTCATCTGAGAGGTTGGTCCAATCAGCATCGCTATATCCTTCAAGGACAGCGAAAAACTTCTGATTATGTAATCTGAGGTTCTTAGTTCTCTTAAGGTACCTCATGACCTTTTCAATTGCATCTATAGAGGATAAGACTTCTTGAAAGCTAATCCTCCTTGACTGAAAATACATAGGAATCGAAGCGGCAAAGTTTTTAGAAGTTCGTTTCCGTTTACTTCTCCAAGGCTCAGATTCTGTGACTTAATCAATTTCATGCATCCTCATCATAGGCACGTTATTTGAGGATGTACCCCCACTATTCCTCGAAATAACCCCCACTATGCCTCGAAAATGAATACAATTTATCTTTTCATGAATAATTCCTTGAGAAACACAAAAAAAATCTTCTCACAAAAAATCAGGTTCCACAAAATTATTTTTAGCATGTATAAAAATATACATAAGCTTTCCATTAAGGAACTTTTGAACTTCGGTCCCTCTAACTATTGTCATAAACGGGTTTAACCAATTTTTGAATGCATATTAAGTGACGATCCTTTTGCTAGCTGTAGCAGACCATGCATTCAATTGTTAAGGACCCACACAATGAGAATATCGAATAGAATACCCATTCTATTCACCTCGCTATTCTCATTTTCTTTTAAGTTCAAGAATCTACTAAAAAAATATCATTAGAAACCGTACCTTAAATTCAGCTTCTGAATCTTTTCAAACTTTGATATAATCACCAAGCTAAATTTGTGCATAGTAGCTAAATTTGTTTTTAGAGCGGTGAAGTTGTAAAAATGGACCATGGATGTTGTTCATGGCCTCTGAAGCTCTCGATACACTCCCATCTCTATGCCCGGTGGGGACTTTCCAGTAGGGTCCTTCTGTGGTAACAACTGAATCTCTTGCAACTAAAGCAAGAAGATCTGCACAGGAAACAACACCAGGGCACACTGCTTTTAATAAACTCTTTATTCCATCTATGAACCCAAAACCCCTAGTGTTTGATTTGGAACAACGTCTTTCTTCGCTTGGTTATTTACAATGTCATTGACAAGGACAGATGCATTGCACCTCCTCACAAAGCAATCATGAAAATGCTTTCTGAGGAAAACGGTTGTCAATGACGGGTCGTTTGGGACATGCTTGTGCACATAATTATTTCCTTTACCAAAAACTATACAGTAAAAAAATGCAATTCATGTCCATAAGAACACATCCTTTCTGTAATAATACAATAGGGATGATGACCTACTACACGGTGTACTGTGAAACCTTTGCTTGCTCTTTGCAAAACACTTAAAGGAAAATTTCCCATGGATTGGAAACTCATACTTACACTTTTAACTGGTAGTTCCAGTAACTGTGTATCACATTCTACTATGTATATTATTGCCCATTGAATACACATTATTCCAATAATTGTAATTTTCTTTTAGCAATAATTTAACTTACTCCCAAAAATTTCACTTACTCCCTTCTATCATCATTCTCAAAATTACACAAAACAAATTGGAATGGTTTTTCATCCTTGCAGACCATACATAATAAATTTTAGATTTCCCACACTGACAATTCAGACTTTATGTCATTATCTATGCATATTTCATTAGAACCATTCAACTATTCAAGCTAGATTTTAGAAATCCTATTGCATCAATAACCAGATACGATGTAAACCACAATACGTGAACAATAATACGAATAGTCGAAAGCAGAAATCCCAATTTCAGACCTTGAAGAAGAGTTAATTTGCAAGGTGCGAATTTGAAGTGTTTTTGATAATCTAGGTATCATCAGGAGAGAACAAAATTGGGTAGTGTAATACCCGCCAAAATTCACTTACCAATATACTTGCATTATTTTAGAAGTTAATAATATTTATTGGTAGTAATTATTAATTGATAATAATTACAAGTAATAATGGTTTATAATTTTTTATTTCAAACTTAGGTTTAGGCTAGTGGTGGGTAAGAGATAAAGGGTGGGTGTGTTTAGCTAATGCAACCCTAAATTTGTATTTAAAAAGATAAACCCTAATTTCTTTCCTCTTTGCATACACACAAAAGAAAAAGAAAAAAAAATTGTGTTGGGAGGCATTGGAAGAAGAAGCTTGAAACCTTGCAAAGAAATAGTACCAGTGAGTTAAACTCTATGTTTTTTATTTCCTACTGTACGAACTCTATTAAACTCTACTTTTGTTTTTCTACTGTACGAACTCTACCATTACATGTGATTGGTGATTATTTTTGGGTTTTTGTATTGGTGACTTGATGTCTAAAAGAGAGAGGATGAAATTCCTTTTCTTTTATCAATCATTTTGGTTTGTTTTCCTTAATAGTGATGTGATATAAGAATGGTTGATTTGATTGAGAAAAGGTTTATTTAATTTGAGAAGGGTTTTTTTTTGGGTTTTGTATTGGTGACTTGATGTCTAAAAGAGAGAGGATGAAATTTGTTTTCTTTTATCAATCACTTTGGTTTGTTTTTATTAATAGGGATGTGATATAAAAATGGTTGATTTGATTGAGAAGGGTTGATTTAATTTGAGAAAGGGTTTTTGTATTGGTGATATGACGTCTAAAAGAGAGCGGAAAAAAAATGTTTTTATTTGTTGAACATGTCTATGTTTTTGTTTATTTGCTTTAGAAACAGTAAAAACACTAAGCAATTGTTTATTTGCTTTAGTGACTTGCCGAACATTGTCAATTGTTTATTTGCTTTAGAAACAGTAAAAGCAAGCTAAAAAATCTTTATATTAGAAACAGTAAAACAGTAAAATCTTTATTTGCATACGTCACCCTGAGCGGTATGTATTGGACTATGGGTCTAATTTTTTTTTTTATGAAAATCTTTGTATTTAGTTTTGGGCCATGTATTACATTTTGGACAAAGTGAAATACCTTTTCTCATTGCTTACTATATGTTAGTTTTTTTTTTTTTGAAGTGATAATAAATTACATTTGATGCTTAATTGAAATTTAGGCTCTTTTTCCACAACTCCGAAAAAAAAAAAAGTAAAGAGAAAAGAAATTATTTGTATACAGACTTGCTTGTATACGTGATATAGAATTATGGGTATGCAGACTTGCTTGCATATCGGTGCACCGTTCCATGTGAGTTCGGTTGTACGTGTAGATTTAGGAAGAATACTTGCCATGGATCGGATTTCGGGTGTGATGACATGTTCCTCAAGGTGGCACCCCACTTGGAACATGTACGCTCCGAGTGGTTTCGAAGGCAAGGGAGGCACACTTGGGTGAGGTGTGTTCGGCACAGGAGGAGAGTGCAATTGTGGAAAAAGAAGCCAAGGATTAGAAACCAAAAACAAATAATTAAATAAAACCATTTAATTGAGCATGCCATTAAATTGTGTATAGATTATTTTAGCTTGTACTAGGTTAGCCTTGAGAGAAGAAACTAACAGCTCATTCGAACCTCGAATGAGAACTACCTGTCTTCCTCAAGGTGAAATTTGCATTTTGTCCTTTTATATTTAAATTGTTTGATTTGTAAGTTTGCTCACACCAGTATGATTATACTGACCCAGATTTTGTATTTTTTTTTTTTTTTTTTACAAATTTGGGTACGTTCTTAATGAGCGTAGCCCCAGAGAACTATCAAGGTTAATTGGAGCTTAAGGAAGGATAATAGCTGCGTGGCGATAGCTGAGGAGTCAACACGTTGTATTTTATTTTTTTTAGATCTATATTACTACTCCTAGGTAATCAAATGTAGGATTTGGATTTAAATGCTCAGTTTTGGTTAGATATTTATTTGGGGATTTATTATTGAGATTTTCATTTATTCGTTGTGGACCTCATTTTTGAGGAAGAATATTGAGGGAGTTTATTAGTTGATTTCTGCCTTATGACTGTACCATTTAAAGTGTTCATGTTATGCCTTGGTCTTTGGACAATCTATTTATTTATGTTGTTAAAAAATCGGGGCGTGACAGGTAGCAAGTTCAATAATAAAAGATATGGCAGATAAAGAAAACGTCTTAAAATTGTTAAACCTGATTATATGGAGCAGCAGCTAAAATGTCACAGTAAGACATTCCCAAGTATTTTTGAAAACCCATATACTGACCATGTTTGCTAGTATAATGTATTAGATGTTTTACTCAAATAAATTCCAATATGCAAATATAAAGCATAAATTCCACCCAAACATTAAGCATACGAACAATACCAAATGCAAAAAACTCAAATCCGAATCTTTATGCAAATGCAAATAAACATATTAATATAAGCAAACATTATTTGAAAACAAAGGAAATCTATGGACAATTCAAGCTCCAAAAACAAATCAACCTATGAAGTAAATTCATCGTTAACATACCTGTTTGTTGTAACTTCTGTATAAGATTTAACTGCTGTAAGCAATTCAAATAAATAGTTAGGAACGAAGATACCAATTTGTTCTTGGGTTGAGTCGCGGACTAGGTCGCTCTCTTTAAGACGTTTCGCGGCTCTGCCCAAGATTGTGCAAGCAGTGTACTAGCCCCGCCATCCCCAGGATAGAACAACCCAAAATCTTCTCTATCTCGTTCAATCAATTGCACATTTGATGAACGGAATACTATCACCCTTAAACTCTGTTTTGCTCGGAATCACCAATACATTTGATATAAATCAACAACAAACAAAAACTCTTTTTTGATTTGATTGAGATGCTAAATGAATATTGTTTGCAAAAAATGAAAAAACGATTTCGAAATGTTTTTGCAAAACTCTCTTGTTGTTCTCTCTGATTTCGTTTAGTAAAAAATTGTTTTGTTTTTCTTTTCCACTTTTTTTGAAGCTATAAGTCTATGGTATTGATAGGGCGAATACCATTCATTGGAAATATGAAAAACAGGGCAGGTTCATAAGCATAAGTCTCGCGGAGAAGGCAAAATAAAAATGTGGAAAATGTGGGAGAGTAAATCACGGCGCAACTCATGCAAATGTTTGATTAGAAAGATGTCTAGATACATGTACACAATTCTTTCTAGATTCATTCCCTCTTTAGAAATTCAAAATTTATTTATATAAAAAAGAATGGGTTGTTCTCTTAATGACCCGACCCGGACGGACGGCGCGAGAGTCTATCTCTCCCCTCCTCACAAAAGAGTGGTACCCCCAAGGGGTCCAAGCCCAAGTCCTAACAATCTCCTTATAGACTCTACCACAAAGAGTTATATAGTAGATATGGGACTAAAAATTAAAGAGAGAGATCCAGAGACTAAAATCAAAAAGAGATCCAGGGTTCAAATCCAAGTTCACACCCATTTTCTTTTATTTTAAAAAGCCATATTTCCAACAACTTCACCTCAACATCCATACCCCTTCGAGCTAACTCAAGTTTGGAAAGAAGTAGATTCCACACAACCACATGCACCCTTAGTAAAAAACATCCTAACTATATCGCAAATCTCGAAAACTAAGAAAGAATTGCAAAGCCTTTTTCCCTGTCCTCTTTCAAGACCAACCACTAACTAGCATCCCGACATTCATAATGTCTAGCTCCCTCTACAAAGTCACAAACTCATTCAATTCCCCACCGGGAACTACCAAACTCAACATCCTTTTTTTTTGAAAGGCAAGCGCGGGGTGTAAATGGGCTACCCAGACCACAGAAAAATAGACACCGTTACAAGTTACATTCGATAGTACATTCACTCTATACATCATCCATAGGACAATAAACTTGCTTCAAATCTTCAACAAAGAACCTAATTAGTACTAGAATTACCGTCTCCAAGTTGGGGAGTAACCCTGCAAAATGTTCTGCTACTAAAGTAGTTGCATGATAGACCTGCCATAACTTATCTTCCTCATAAGTACCAATCAATCCTTTAATCACTCTCATGACATGATTGATACCTAATGTGGGCCCCAGGATGTATGAGAAGTCATCGTAAGGATACGAACCACAATGAATCGTGATATAGAAACCATTGAATGCTAGCACTAATCTAGCATCCATACAAGGTTCTAATAAACATTTGCATTCTACTTGTATTATCATCATCAGTTACCTGAATTTAGAATTTGTCTTCTTGCTTCGAGAGGACCTTCGAGGAACATATGCCGTGGGAGTCTGTAATGCGGTAACCTCACGTTCTTCTTCACTAGTGTTTTGCCCCACCTTTGTTGCTGCCTCTGCAAATGAAGCTTGAATTTTAGCGACCAGTGCATCTCTGCCTATTTTTGCAATTGTTGAATGTACAGCCTTAACGTCTTGGGGTGTTAGGCAATCCATGATCGTTGTGGGATCTTCCCCCAGTCCTCCTATACCAGCGATTGCGCGAAGCACCTCCACTACTTGCATTGGGTTGTCCTCTTAGTTAGATATGGGGGTAGACAGACCTGGCTCTGCTGCTACTTCAACGTCTGAATCGCCGTTTCAATTCCATTGGGTGAGTAACCTGCATCCCTACAATCATCCCTGAATTCTTTTAAGTGTTGCTCCTTAACAACAACAACCAAACTTTGCTGCTCTGTGAGCAGTTGCTCCTCAGTCGTATCAACAACATCTAATTCTAAAATAGTCGTTCCATCTTTGGCAACAATTTGATTTCTATTTTCAATCAAATTGCTATTATTCTCTTACGCAAGACATGCAAACGAATTAGCAGTGACTAGAGGATTACGAGCAGGTGGTAAGATACTCACTATCTGAGGGTCCTCCACTATTGCAAGCTGCAAATTGGAAGTTTCATTGGTGGAAGGCTCATTGGGTTCATTGAGTGCAGTGGAAGTAGGTTCATTGAATGTTGCATTGTACATATATGCATTGGGCATTGATGCATGACTAGTCTCAGGCTGTGCTGCCATAGTGTGACAAGTTGCACCCAGTGCTTCCTGTGTCTGATTAGGTGCCCGAATAGTGTGTTTTCCTTGAACAACAGTCCATCCTGGATTCTTGTCTTGTTCCACTGGATTTGTGCGACCAGTTGGCTGCCATAACTTCTGCACAGGCTTTGCGTTTGTAACAATTTTCGTGCAATGCTGTTTGGAATGACCAAAGACAGCACACACACTGCATTTAGTTGGAACCCATGTATATTCTACCACAACTATCCTCGTAGTCGAGTCATTGATCACCACTGGAACTTATTTAGACAATGGATCTGTGACACTAACTTCAACACAGACCCTGGCATAAGTCTTCCTGGTGCCTTCTTCAGTTGCCTTATCAAGCATAATGGGTACCCCTATGACACTCGCAATCCGTTGAATTCCTTCAGGATGCCATAGGAATAATGGGATTCTCTTAAGTGTCACCCAGATAGGTATCGAGGTGAGAGTTTATGCTTCCTCATCCATTGTAGGAGACCAAGTTCGAACGATGAACAGCCTGCTTGCGATGTGCAGGGAGCCCATCTCTAAGGCCTTAAACCTATCTCCTTCATCCTTGAAATTGAAAACAAAATTTTTGTCTCCATGGATGGTCATCTCGAAGTTCCTGGTTCCCCAAGTCTTTATGAGAGTTTCTTTCACAAAACTGTATCCTAGTTTCTTCCCTACAAATCTACCAATTATGAGCTTCTCACATTCAACAATTCGCTGAGCAAAGTCAGAGGTTTGGATCTTGACAACCTTCTTGCCATTTACGATCGTAGGTGGCTCATACCTTAGTTTGGTCGATCCAGCATATCGACCTTGTCCAAGTTTTGAAGCCCAGCTTGCTACAATGTTTCCTGGATTGATTCCACTGCTTCCTGGTTTGAATCCTAGATTGATTCCACTGCTTCCTGGGTTGAATCCTGGTTTGAATCCTGGGGTGTTTCCTGGAATGCTTTCTGGATTGGGATGGCTTCCTGGATTGCTTTCTGGATTGCTCTCTGGACTGGTTTCTGGAGTACGTCCTGGATTGATAGTCATAAGCTTGGCCTCGACACTGTAGCCGTCTTCTTCCTTGCCAGCCGCAGGGGAGTCCCCTTTGGCCGGCTGTGTTGCAGGCTTGCAGCCATGAACCCTAGCCGCCCCTAAAGTTGAACGGATGAGATGGATCCCCACAATCGTGAAACGACTGAAATTAAAAGATCCAGACCAAAATTAATAAATGCCAGTGTTGCCCCTGGATTCGCCTCAGAGCTCCTTTATTACTGGTAGTTTTGCTTAAACTCAACATCCTACCATTCTTCTTATTGCATAAAGCAAAAAGCATGAGAAAGCTATCTTGAAAGCAATGCATATATATATACTATCTAGATTGTAAGCGATAAATCTTGTCAAATACTAGTAAAAAATAAAAAACCTAGATTTTTTTACTACAAGTATTAATTAGTTTATGATGTGAAGCCATAAGCTTTTTACAATCTTCATCAGCTAGCACATGTAAGAAGATGCCATATAATCTTGGAAGGTACAAAACTACGACCTAACATCTTTTTTTCTAATATTTTTACATTCCGTCATTTATGAGGCATAGAGAGTCTTATCTTTCTTGAACCGATATGTGTAGATACTAGATAGACATTTCTGATAGTGATCATGTATGCATAATTGTAAATACAATTGTTTTTTTTTTTTGAAGTAAAACTTCTGAACTTTAATGTGCACTGAGAGAGCTTATGCATTTTCAGCACTCCAGATAGTTCCTGGATACTGTTGCAGTCAGTTGGTTTAAGCCTTTTCTAGATTTGAAAAAACTTTCACGACATTTCAGTACTTCCGATTATCTATTGTTCTATTCCATCATTTACAATCTAACTAATGTGCAAACTCACAATCTCAGCGAAGCTTTAGGATAAAAGTTGTGTGACTAAACTAAGATATATGCAAGTATATAAACCAAAACGAAATTAAATGTGAGGTCCTGGATGTCATTGGATGCAGAAAACTAAAGAAGAATAACGCCATAAGTCATAATTTCTTTTTTCCTTGCAGATTATAGGGATGGCAGTGGGGCGGATTTTCACGGATATTCGCCCCACCCAATCCGTTTGGGGCGGTTTTGGATATGGCTGAATGGATTTTCGGGTGGTTTCGGGTATCCAAAAAAATTCGTTCACTATTCGGGACGGATACGGATTTGGCCATATCCGCCCCGCGGATATCCGTTTAACCAACAAATTTACAAAAATGCCATTCGCCTATATAAAGGATTAACCTTTTACTTTTTTCACAAATCACAGCCTCACACCCCTCACGACGAATCGCTCCCCTCACTCACCCTCACCCTCACCAAACGATCCTCATCCTCCCCTCACCCTCACCAGTCACCAACTCCCTCTCACAGACACAGAGAGCACAAGCTCTCGTCTCACTCTCAGAGCAGCGTCGCCCACGTCGCCCTCCCTCACACCACATCGCCCTCCCTCACACAGCGCGGCCGCGACTCGCGAGATCCTCCATGCTGCTCCCCTCACGCCGCTAGAGATCTGCCTCCCTCACACCGCGTCAACCTCGAGAGGTCCCTCACACAGCGTCGACCGCGAGATCTGCCTCCCTCGCAAAGAGATCTCCCTCTCACAGAGATCACCCCTTCTCCTTCTCCAGATCTCCTTCTCCTTCTGATCTGATCTTAGCTATAAAATCTTAGATCCAGATCTAAGATCTGATCAAATTTAATCTTCGATCTGATCTGATCAGATCCGAGATCAGATCATCAGATTAGATCCGAGATCTCTGATCTAATTTCAGATTTCATCAGATCTGATCTCGATCTCAGATCTGATGAGATCTCGACCTCAGATCTGATCTCCATTTCGATCTCATCAGATCTGATCTCGATTTTAGAGTTCAGATCAGATCAAATCTGATTTTTTTTGGTAATTTGTTGTAATTTTAGATCGAATTTGTTGTAAATTTTAGATTTTTTTTTTTTGTAATTTGTTTATATTAGAGATTCAGATATCTGATTTTTTTTTTAAATTTGTTGTATGTTTTTTTTTAAATTTGTTGTATGTTTTTTTTAAATTTGTTGTATGTTTTTTTTTAATGTATAAATGATCGTAAAACTGTAGAAAGAAATTTTCATGCGGATATCGGGGCGGGGCGGATATCTGCAAATCCGTCTGGGGGCGGGGGCAGTTTTGAAAAATAATATCAAACGGATATGCGGGGCGGATTTTAATCCCCGCAATTTTCAGCGGGGCGGGGATGGATTTGCTTAAATCAGCCCCAATCCGCCCCATTGCCATCCCTAGTAGATTAGTAAGAAAGAAAAATCCCACATTTAACTTGTAAGGATGGCACAAAATTATATCACAAGTATACAAGCAAGTCTGTATACAAATTTTTTTCACATTTTTTTTGGAGTTGTGGAAAAGAGCATAAAAAATCAATTAATCCCCAATACTCTTTTACGGTGACACTTTGTCAACCATAAACACATCGACCACAAATATTCACCATTTCTTTTGGGGAAGCAAATAACATTTTTATAAATAATTTTTTTTTCATAACAGAAAAAATGGATTAGCCCCATTCCATATAATGATACACCTTAGCAAGACAATTTGCATATCAATCAAATACAAGTTTATCATATGATCACATACTAATCACGTATTTCAAGTCATAACGTAAAATTACAGATACTAACTTACATAACACTACTAATACCCAATTTTATTTACATGGTGAAACTCTAGCACACCCAAAATGAACCTAGTAGCTAAAACCACCTAGCATGCTAATTAGCCTCATTAGATCAAAACATGATCCCTAGTTATGACTGACCTTGTCACCATGAACATAACAATGTACATGAACGCATTTTCGAAATGATAAGTACTTGATCAACTTCTATATAAGATACGGTCATACTATATAAGATATGTTCGTATTGTATAAAAATCGCCACCCATATAAGGTCATATAAGAACAATATACATGAAAACATTATCAAAATGATAAGTACTTGATCAACTTCTATATAAGATGTCTCACCACCCATATAAGGTCATATAAGAACAATATACATGAAAACATTATCAAAATGATAAGTACTTGATCAACTTCTATATAAGATGTGCTCAGACCCAAATGGTAATACAGTGATGCCTTATTAATGATACATCATTGCCTTATTAGAATACACTACACCTTCCAACCACTTTCACATAGCTACCAAGCTCATGTATGAATTATTGTAAGGTGAGAAGTGTGCAATCAATGTTGCTAGTATATGAACTAGATGGAGAGATACCATGGGCTAAGTTTAAGCCTTTTTATTTTTATATTTTATAACAAGTTCATTTCAAGTCAAAAACAGGTAATGCAATGGGTAGTTATAACCAGGACCCTAACGCTGGTGTCAGGACTAGTATCGTTGGTCAGGGAAACCAAGGTCAGAGGCCTTTCAAGACTTTCCTAATGGTCTCAAAACTCAATGTTCCCTTTTGAAAAGTGCCCAAATGCTTAACATCTATATTATAGGGGGAAGGTTTGAGCTCTTGACTGTGAGGACGTGTTGCCTCCATTGCATAGTCGGGCCAGACTGTACTGCTAGCATTTTTATTGTTTTCTTTGCATTGCTTTTCAACTTCAAACTTGTATTTCCATCGATCGATAGCATCGAACTAGTCTTGAGCAACGTCCTTCCGAACGTTCCTCCCCATTGTAATCTATTGAATGTGAATGAGAGCTTTTACTGACTATTGTGCATTGTTATATTGTCTACAGATTGATATTGTGCATTCTCAAGTTAATATTTGTGCCCGTCAAAGTAACTACTCATAGGCTTACTAGTGAATTGGATAGCTAGTGCCGCACGGATTACTAGTTCGTGACAGTTGGTATCAGAGCCAGAGCTTGTTGAATGCCAACCAGGATGCAGGAACTAAATGAGCGCCTTAGCGCTATGGAGGAACGACAGGCTAGTCGAATGCATAGACTAGAAAGCATAATGGACCAGTTGAACACTTTGGGAGAACAAATTAGTCGGTTGGATGGACTCTTTTCACTGGCAGACATAGTGGATTCGCTGGTTGAGCATGTTGATAACATAGTGGATTCACTGTCCGTCCCTATGGAAGAGTCGCCTCACCCTATAGCTCAGGTGATGAGTGACTTCCAATTACAGTTGGAGGACTTATTTGCAAGGGTTGGCTTGCTGACTAAGGCCACAGGGACGACTGATTACCCTAGGATGAAAGTGCCTGAGCCAAAGTCATATGCTGGGGCACGAGATGGGAAGGAGTTAGAGAACTTCTTGTTTGATCTGGAGCAGTATTTTCGCGCGGTGAATTCCGAATCAGAAGAAGCCAAGGTTACCATGGCGACCATGTACTTAGCAGGTGATGCGAAACTATGGTGGAGAACCAAATATGCAGATATGGAAGAAGGTCGCATCATTATCAGAACTTGGGTAGACCTCAAGAAGGAACTCAGAAATCAATTCTTGCCTGAGAACACTGATTTCTTAGCAAGGAGGAAACTCCACACCATCAAACAGACAAGCAATATTTGAGACTATGCCCGACAATTCTCAACTTTCTTGCTAGATATTCGAGACATGTCTGAGAAGGACAAAGTTTTCTGTTTCATGGAACAAGCTCAGCCGCTTCTACAAGCAGAATTGCAAAGGCAGAAGGTGACAGATATTACAAGTGCTATTGCGGCGGCAGAAAAGTTTAGCGATTATATGCCCATGACTGGATCCACTTCGCTCAATCACTCCACAGCTAGAACTGGCAGTACCAATTCAAGCTCAGCGTCGAATGCTCGCTCACCTCACCAAAACTGGGGAAACTCAAGTTAGAACCGAGGAAACTACAATTCCCGACCGTCCAACCAGAATTGGAGTTCCAACAAAAATTGGAATGCTAGCTCTAGCAACTCAAATTACAACAACAAAGGAGGGCAAAACTACTATGGGCAGTGGAGACCATCTGCCCCTGCCCCATGCATTCTTTGCAATAGCAGGGATCACCCAACAGGCAAATGTCCATCCAAACCAGCTCTACACTCATTAATGTCCTTGCTTCAAGCATAACTTTCTAACTCGACCGCATCGAGCTCGAACCCCACCAACAGTGAGACCTCCCAGATGGGAGCTCTACGCAAGCTCATGTTGTCAAAGGAGAAATGTATGAGCACCCACACAAGAAGGCTTTGCAATACATCGACATCACTATCAATGGGTTCCCTTCCCAAGCATTGTTGGATTCCGGAGCGACAGACAATTTTATTGCCAAATGAAGCTAGACGTGTGGGTCTGAACTTAGAAGGAGATGTGGGTAAGTTGAAAGCTGTCAACTCTGAGGCAATCTCTATTAATGGTATGGCTAGAGTTGTGCCACTACAGGTTGGTCTATGGGAAGGAAGATCAAACTTCTTGGCCGTTCCACTTGATGATTTTAAGGTGATTCTTGGCCAAGAATTCTTCCGAGGAGCTGCAGCAGGACCATTACTTTTCATGGACTCCTTGGGGTTTTTCGGACCCAGACTACGCATTGTACCAACCTCAATTCGACCAACAACTCATGATAGAATATTGTCGGCGCTCCAAGTCAAGAGAGGTTTGGCCAAAGGAGAAGATACATACTTAGCTGTGACAAAGCTAGAGATGGAAGATGATACTAGCAAAATCCCTGAGGAAGTTGCCCAAGTTATTGCTGACTTCAGCGAAGTGATGCCGAATGAATTGCCAAAGAATCTACCTCCTAGAAGGCTCATTGATCACGAAATTGAGTTAGTCCCTGGTGCCAAGCCACCCTCACATAGTCCATATCGCATGAGCCTTCCAGAGCTGACCGAATTGAGAACACAACTAGATGGCTTGTTGGAGTCGGGATTCATTCGGCCCTCTAAAGCACCTTATGGGGCACCTGTTCTTTTTCAGCGGAAACATGATGACAGTCTTCACCTTTGTGTTGATTATAGAGCCTTGAACAAAGTCACTATAAATAACAAATACCCGCTGCCGCTCATTGCAGACTTATTCAACCAACTTGGATCTGCCAGATACTTCACAAAACTCGACTTGAGATCAGGTTACCATCAGGTCCGCATTGTTGCTGGTGACGAACCCAAAACTGCTTGTTCTACTAGATATGGGTCATATGAGTTCCTAGTAATGCCCTTCGGCTTGACCAATGCTCCAGCTACATTTTGCACCCTTATGAATGGCCTGTTCCGTCACCTTCTAGACAAGTCTGTGGTTGTCTATCTTGACGACATTGTGGTTTATAGTGGGACTATAGAAGAACACCTACATCATTTGCGAGAAGTGTTCCAAATCCTTAGGGATAATCATCTCTTTGTCAAGAAGGAAAAGTGCTCATTCGGCCAGACCTAGATCAATTTCTTGGGTCATGTTATTGGCAATGGCAAGATTCGGATGGACATGGAGAAAGTAAAGGCAATCCATGATTGGAACTCTCCTAAGAACGTGTCTCAACTACGTTCTTTCCTTGGACTCGCAAACTATTATCGTCGCTTCATAAGGGACTATTCTAAGAGAGCTGTTGCCCTGACAAATTTGTTGAAACAAGACTGAACATGGGAATGGGATAGGCAGTGTGAAGCTTCATTCCAAGACTTGAAATTGGCCGTGATGAAAAATCCAGTATTGGCCTTCCAGACATCACCAAGCCCTTTGAAGTACAAACAGATGCATCTGATTATGCCTTAGGGGGAGTTTTACTTCAAGATGGTCACCCGGTAGCATATGAGAGTCGAAAGTTGAATGATACAGAGTCTCGTTACTCAGCTCAGGAAAAGGAATTGCTAGCCATTGTACATTGTTTACGGGTGTGGAGACACTACCTCTTGGGATCTCAAGTCCTTGTTAAAACGGATAATGCTGCAGCAAGCCATTTCCTTACTTAGAAGATGCTAACCTCCAAGCAATCTCAATGGCAGGAAAAATTAGCAGAATTTGACTTAGTATTGGAATACAAGCCAGGGCGCACTAACAATGTAGCTGATGCACTCAGTAGAAGGGTAGACCTTGCAGTGCTAACCCATACTGGTCCGAGTCACACCATCTTGGAGAAGATCAAAGTAGGCCTACAGACAGATCCACAAGCGAAGGCGATTACATAGTTGATCAAGCAGGGCAAAACTCGAAGGTTCTGGATAAAAGATGGAGCAATACTCACAACTGGTAATCGCCTCTATGTTCCGAGAACTTCGGGTTTGAGAAAAGAACTTTTGAGAGAATGCCATGACACCCTTTGGGCGGGACATCCAGGTTGGAGACGAACACTTGCATTGCTAGATAGGGGGTACCATTGGCCGCAGATACATGAGGATGTAATGGCCTATGTTCGAACATGTCTTATTTGCCAGCAAGATAAGGTTGAAAGAGATCAACCAGTAGGCTTACTAGAGCCCCTGCCTGTTCCAACTCGTTTTTGGGAAAGTGTTTCCATGGACTTCATTACGGGGTTACCGAAAGTGGAGGATTTCAGGAGTATCCTTGTAGTTGTTGACCGATTCTCAAAGTATGTGACCTTTGTGCCGACCGATTTGACTTGCACAGCCGAAGATACGGCGCAATTGTTCCTCAAGCATGTAGTGAAGTATTGGGGACTGCCCGAAAAACATTGTTAGCGACCGTGATGCTCGCTTCACAAAAAAGTTTTGGAAGGAGTTGTTCAAGCTCTTGGGATCCAAACTTATTATGTCGACAAGCCAACATCCCCAATCTGACGGACAAACTGAGCGTTTTAACTCTATGCTTGAAGAATACCTTCGTCATTTTGTAAGTGCAAACCAGAAAAATTGGGTGGGACTACTTGATGTTGCACAATTCTGTTTCAACTTACAAAAGAGCTCAGCTACTCACTCCAGCCCCTTTCAGTTGGTTACTGGTCAGCAACCATTGACACCACATACAGTACTTACCGGATACCAAGGACCCAGCCCAAGAGCTCTTGAGTTTGTCAAAGCCTGGCAGAAAAACATTGAAGTTGCTCGAGCCTATCTTGAGAAAGCCTCCCGTCACATGAAGAAATGGGCCGACAAGAAACGACGAATTGATCCTTTTGAAGTCGGGGACTTGGTATTGGTGAAGCTAGATATGTTCAACAAGTATAAAAGGACAACTAGAGCACACAACAATCTGTTTCGCAAGTATGAGGGACCGGTACAGATTATTGAGAAAGTCGGCAAAGTCTCCTATCACGTCAAGTTACCACATTGGCTCCATTTCACCCATCCTGTCTTCCATGCAAGTAACTTGAAGTCCTACCATGCAGATGCCACTGATCCCACAAGAAATGTATCTACACAAGCATTGCCTAAGCATCATTCTAAGCCAGATCGAGAAGTGGAAGAAATCTTAGCTGACCGCCTTATCAACAACACAGGCCCGGATAGAGAGTATTTGGTCAAGTGGCAGGATGAACCTCCTTCAGAGATCAGTTGGGAGCCAGTCGAGCATCTGTTGCCATACCTCTCAAAGCTGGAAGAGTACTTGGAAAAGTTCGCTGCGAGGGCGTCAGCGAATTGAGTGTGAGAGAGTGTCAGGACTAGTATCATTGGTCAGGGAAACCAAGGTCAGAGACCTTTCAAAACTTTCCTAATGGTCTCAAAACTCAATGTTCCCTTTTGAAAAGTGCCCAAATGCTTAGCATCTATATTATAGGGGGAAGGTTTGAGCTCTTGACTGTGAGGACGTGTTGCCTCCATTGCATAGTGGGGCCAGACTGTACCGCTAGCATTTTTATTGTTTTCTTTGCATTGCTTTTCAACTTCAAACTTGTATTTCCATTGATCGATAGCATCGAACTAGTCTTGAGCAACGTCCTTCCGAACGTTCCTCCCCATTGTAATCTATTGAATGTGAATGAGAGATTTTACTGACTATTGTGCATTGTTATATTGTCTACAGATCGATATTGTGCATTCTCAAGTTAATATTTGTGCCCGTCAAAGTAACTACTCATAGGCTTACTAGTGAATTGGATAGCTAGTGCCGCACGGATTACTAGTCCATGACAGCTGGCATGATGAACTATATAATCCCTAAATGCAATTTTTTTGTTCAAAACAATGTTTATTTTGGCAAAGATATTGTAGTGTTTTCATCAAGTACCAATTACATCAGTAAAAAACAACCCACAAACACAACAAATGACTGTATGATTGTTCTAAAGATATTCATTGGAAATGTAGTTGTTACAGCTCCATAGACATGATCTGCTAAGAAAATCTAATGTCACACCTACCATGGGAATTTATCATGCAAGGCATTGTAGAGTAGAACTCGCAAATTTTAGATATAACCCATAAACCAAATATTATTAACTTCACATAATTAATGTAAGAGATGGGAGAATCACTCACTAACTTCTATTACTAAAATTTTGTTATATAAGAGTTTCCAAAAATTGGATCAGTGACATTTTTCTCTACCTCGAGTGAGATCTAACCGTTGAATGAACTCTAAACCAACGGTACACTTTTCATACGTGTGTTATGAATATACAGATTTAATTTGAAACTATTCTAGCATTTAGAAGGTATCGATCCACTGACAATACTAAGACTGCGCAAAACTGTCTTTATTACGGAATTTAAGTAAAAACCTAGTTTTAAGTTTTCTTTCTCAACTCATCTAATTCTTACGAAAATACAATAAAATTTTCATATTTAGGATCTATATTTGTATTAAACCCTAATCTTAATTAATTGATTAATAAAAAAATAAATAAAAGAGAACAATGAAGACCCATCTTTATATATCCAAAATACTAACAACATACATAAAAAAAATTCAAATAATAATCAATATTAAAGATTGAATAATTCGATAGAGTTTAACTCACTATTTTGTCGAAAATCACAAAGTTGAAGCAAATTTTTTCTCTTCGCCTTTTTTTTTTCTTCTACGTAGGTTTTTCTTTTATTTTGTATGTGTATCCAAAGGGAAGAGGTGGCTAAGGTTTTATTTTAAAAGGTTTTCAATTAGGGATTTACTATCTTTAACTAAACACACCCACCACTCCTCTTTTACTCACCCCCAATCTAAACTTAGTTCCCAAAATTCATATCATAAAGTACTTACATATTTGTAAATACTACCAATTAATAAATATTACAAATAAATAAATAAATATTATTAATAATTAAAATAGTAATATTATATTGGCAAGTGATTTGGCAGGTATTACAATATACACACCTTAAAAGAATATTGTCCCGAGATTCGGAAGGTAAGAGAGTCATGCGAATATTAAAAATGACATGGCAAACGAAATGAGATTTTAAAATATATTTTCAGATGAAAAATTTCTCGGATTTTATACTCTATAAAAATTTCACATCAAACAAAGCAAAACACCAACATGCATACACACGAAGCTACTATATGCATATACCTATATTATTTTAACAATAAATTAAAAAAAATAAATTTGAACAATATGTACAAAAATATTATTAATGTCAATGAAAAGTACGGGTGTTACACACTTTCTACCAAACAAACAAACCCAAAAAAAATTAGAACAACCCCAGACCACAAAAAAAAGGGTTGGACAGAGTCACTATTTAAGCCATAATGTTGGCTAATCCGATCTAACAATCCAAACCCCATAAAAAAAATCACCATTTCAACCGACTGTGAATTTTCAAACACCGCTTCATCCCAAACATGGATTTTCAAACTTATTTCCATATAAAAATCTATCCCAAATACATAGATTTATCTAAACAAAATATATGAAAAGACAATGAAGAAAGACTCACGGATGCATGTATGAGAAAGACATTCAGAAACCCTCAAGTTGTCAAATCTTTATAAAGCCAGAAATAGCAAAAATGACGAAGATCTGAATCGATATACCACACACAACTATGTGCACGAAGCCTTAAATCATAAGCCACAACAAGATACCAAAGGCCAATCAAACTCGAACCCACATCACGTAAACAACCACGTGACTTACTCAAGCACCACCACCACCTCTTCTAATATTTATTATTATTATTATTATTATTATTATTATTATTATTATTATTATTATTATCCCTTCAAACCCAAATCAAATATCTCAAGCTTCCAACAGATAATTGTTCCTTCCATGTACTGAAAATTATTGTGTAATGCAACCTGACCAAAATTTGAAATGCCTCAAAAGTAAGGTCCAAGGTCATCCATCCCTGAAAATGATCAAAAAAGTACATCCAGATACTGGCCTAGCAACTTGAAATTCTACAATAAAGAACTACCAAATTAATTTGGAGTAAGAGCAATTCATCAACAAATGGTTGATACTTCTATCATGTTGCTCAAAGAGCAGGCATGTATTAGTTTAATCATAGCCCTTCTCCTGAGATAATCTATTGTTAAGATTTCCCTTGTAAATCATTCCACTGGTTGAAGAGTGGGACCAACAAGATTGAGCAAACAAAACCACTCTATATTAGGGATGGCAGTGGGGTGTATTTTCAGGGATATCCGCCCCACCCAATCCGTATGGGGCGGATTTGGATATGGGTGAATGGGTTTTCGGATGGTTTCGGGTATCCAAATAATATCCCTGAACTATTTGGGGCGGATACGGTTTTAGCCATATCCGCCCCACAGGACCTGCGGATATCCGTTTATACTGCTCAAATTACTATAATACCCCTGTCAAACCATTTAAAAAAAAACCTAAAACTAAAACCTAACAAACCTCAAATCCGTTGACATCTCACATCTACATCTACTGACCTGACCTTTCTTCCACCTCGAGACACAAAATTCACAGAGCAACTCAGAGAAATCAAATGAAATCCGACCTCTCAAACTCAATAAGAAACTGAAACTCGCAGAGAAACTCAAAGAAGAAAAAAGGAGACGCAGAAGCAGAGAAGAAAGAAAGAAGAAACTCAGGTCCTCAAATTCGCTGACATCTACATCTACTGACCTGACCTCTCTTCCACCTCGAGACACAAAATTCACAGAGCAACTCAGAGAAATCAAATGAAATCCGACCTCTCAAACTCAATGAAGAAACTGAAACTCGCAGAGAAACTCAAAGAAGAAAGAAGGAGACACAGACGCAGAGAAGAAAGAAAGAAGAAACTCAAAGAAGAAAGAAGGAGACGTAGCAGACTCTTCCACCTCTTGATCTCAAAGAAGAAAGAAAGAAGAAACTCAAAGAAGAAAGAAGAAAGAAGGAGACGCAGACGCACCACGCCCCACGCACACACTGTTGATCTCTTCCACCTCTTCAGGAAGGTATGGCTCCCCTCTTCTTTGTTTTTCTGTTAATTTCAAAAAAAATTTAGGGTTTTGTGTATTCTTCTTCCAATCTTCTAATCTTTTTGTAATCTTATTAAATCGTTTAGGGTTTTCTTGTAATCCTCTTAAATCGTTTATGCAATTTTCAGTTTTCACCATGATTTGGGGCATGATTTTCATTTGATATGCTCGCCCTTTAAATTCTTACATGCTACACTTGGATTCGAGAGGACTAGAGGAGAATTAGTCTTCATCTCAACATATTTCAGCAAATAGGTGAGTCTGTTAGAGATTGGTTTATCTTCATTTCAGCAAATTTCATCAAATTGGTTTATTCTTCACACTTGGATTTGAATATTATAAAGGTTGGTTTTAAAATTTTAATACACCTCTCAAGTTGTACACTCTTGTTCATTTGTATTTGACAAAGCACCCTAGTATTTTGGAGTTGTCATAGTTTTGGAGGCACCAAGTAGCTTTATAACTGTTTTTATTCGTATTGAATAAATAATTAATATGATTTTATCGTCAAAGTTATTACACTGTTTAATCAAAGGTGGTCAAGATGACTATTAACCTCTATTTAATCAAATTCTCCATTTGTTGTCTGACTTTGAAGGCCTTATGCTGCTCTGCAGAGCTAGTTCAAAATTAGAGATAACAAGATACTGGGAAAAAAAGTAGACATTTTTCGCATTTTCATTATATTTATGTGATTTCTAGCATTGAAAATTGTTATCCTAAAATGTGTATAAACTAATTTACTTGTTAAAAGCATTTTCAAAAATCAAAAGATCTTAGCAAGGGCCTTTAGCATATCTCCTAATCGAGGAAGAAGAGGTTTTGTTAAAGCCATTTGGGTAGAAAAATAAGCTAATTAGGGATGTGTTCAAGCTGAGGAGGCTCATTATCTTCAATTTTGATTTCTCATCGAGTTCCATGTATTCTAACTTGATATTTTCCTTAATTGCATCCAATGTTTTGATTCATTTGGATTTGTTTTTATTTTATATGATTTGCTAGTTTTCTATTTGTTCCATGAGGATGTGTTTGATTTGAACATGTAACGAGTTCATGGTACCTTCCATATCTCAATAGGATGTTTGATTAATAGTTAATTTTACATTCAAAACAAAAAGTCACCAAAAGCTAGCTACCCAAAGAAAAATAATGATGTAAGGGGTAAAGAAAATTAAGTTGCTTGACAAAAAAATAATACCATGACGTTAATGTCATTATCCAATTTCAGTGCACTTGTAAATTGTATAGCACATCTAAATTAAGCTAGACAAGAGCTTCAGCCTTCAGCACACCTTTTCTACTCTTATAGTCTAAGCTCAAGATGCGTAAATGTCGAGGAAAAATCAAGCTTCAAACCTACGACACAAAACAAACATGACATGGCTGTAAATGTGGTACATTGATGGCACTAAGACGTTAAATTGCCAAAACACAATGTTAACAACAAAACATATTGAATCCCCCTGCCTTCTACTAGTATATTTGATTTATTTTCTGCATTTATTTTTTAATGAGTTCTCCTGCCTTCTACTATATCACTACCTTTGCTACTCTTATAGTCTAAGCTCTAATGTTTTTTTTGTTTTCTTGATGTATAGAATATGGCAGAAGATCGCCCCAGGTCAATTGAAACTCAGCAATCTACCTTTTTTGATTGGGATGGCCATGGTAATGACTCTCCTCAAACACCTGTGAGTTTGAATGCCTTACCATCACCCGAGGTACAATCAAATCCCACTCCTCATGATGTTCCTACTCCCAATGTTGAAAACAATACTGATAATAGTAATGTTCATCTACCACCACTACCACCAACAAGAAAAAGAAAGTTTACATCTGCAGTATGGAATCACTTTACATTGATTACCATTAATGGTTTAGATAAAGCTAAATGCAATTATTGTGGCATTTTGCTTGGAGGGGAGACTAGGAATGGCACAAGTCATTTAATTGACCATAGTAAAAGATGTCGAAGGAAGAGGGGTAGTCAAGTGGACATACGACAATCTATATTGAGTGCTTCCACATCGACTGGGTCGATTGTTGTTAGTGCTTCTGGGTTCGACCAAGAGCTTGCAAGAGAAGCCGTTGCAAAAGCAATTATATTGCATGAGTACCCCCTTTCAATGGTTGAACATTATGGTTTTAGAATGATGATGGGTGTTATCCAACCACAGTTCAAGGCAGTGTCTAGAAATACCATAAAAAGTCATATCTTGAAGATTTATGATTATGAAAGGGTGAAGACGATGAAATTGTTGGAGATGAACAAAAGTAGGATTGCAATTACTACTAATATGCGGACTGCTAGTAATCAAAATAGGGGGTTTATGGCTATCACAACACATTTCATTGATGACAATTGGGCATTGCAAAGTCGTATTATTAGGTAAATGTGTTTTTCTATTAGTAAACATATTTTTTTCTATTTGCATTTGGGCATTTATTAATTAATATGTTCTACATTATTGCATATTTTTTGCTAGGTTCGTTTATGTGCCATGCCCTCATACTGCTGAAGTTCTTTGTGATGCATTAATGGATTGTATGATGGATTGGAATTTGGATAGAAAGCTATCTGCATTAACCGTAGATAATTGTTCAACCAATGATAACATGGTCACTTTTCTGAAAAGCAAGCTAGAGCTAGGCACCATGATGCTAGGGGGTGATTTTTTCCACATGAGATGTTCTGCGCATATTTTAAATTTGATTGTTAAGGATGGGTTGGAAGTTATAGGTGATGGTATTGAAAGAATTCGGAATAGTGTTGCTTATTGGTCAGCCACGCCAAAGAGGGAAGAAAAGTTTCTAGAAGCAGCTAGACAATTGAGAATTGAATGTGGCAAGAAGTTGGCTTTAGATTGCAAAACAAGGTGGAATTCAACTTATTTGATGCTTCAGACTGCTATCATTTTTAAGGATGTCTTTCTTGGACTGAAGCAACGCGATTCACAATATAAATCGTTGCCACGTGATGAAGATTGGTTGCTTGCATGTGAGATGTGTGAGAAGTTGAAATCGTTTCATAAAGCAACCAAAGTATTTTCTGGAACAAAGTATCCTACAACCAACCTTTTTTTTTTTCCAAAGATTTCATCGATTAAAAAGTCATTACATCGGTTTCATACTTCTAGTTATCCGGTGATAAGACAGATGGCATCAAATATGATTGAAAAATTTGACAAGTATTGGAATGCAATCCATGGGATAATGGCCGTGGCAACTGTTTTAGATCCTCGTTTCAAAATGAAGTTGATTGAGTATTACTTTCCCAAATTATATAATCAGGATGATGTACAACAAAAAATTTAAGAAGTTCGGAACTTGTGTTTTGAGTTGCTAAGTGAATATATGAGTGCAAGGCCTAGGGCAAGTTCTTCAGCAGATAGTCAGTCATATGTTAGCCAACCACAAAATGCAGTTGATGATGATGATCTTAGTGAGTTTTTTGTGGATTCTATGCGGAACTCTGGGGATGGACCTAATAGTAATGTCAAGTCGGAGTTGGATTATTATTTGGCTGATGCTGTTTTACCTCCAGAACAGAATTTTGATATTCTTAATTGGTGGAAGACTAATGAAAGCAAATATCCGACTTTGAATCGGGTTGCTAGGGACATTTTAGCGATTTCAGTCTCTACAGTTGCTTCGGAGTCTGCATTTAGTACGGGTGGTAGGTTTGTCAGTCCACATCGCAACAGGCTTCATCCAAAGTCATTAGAAGCTTTGATGTGTGCGCAAAACTGGTTATGGAGTGATGTTAGAGGTAATAAAGTATTGCTATGAAATGTCTTATTTATTTATGTTTGCTATTTTTTTTTTGAGTAAATTAATATAACTTAACATTGTTTATCTTATGACAGATGAAACTTCTACTTCACCGTATAGGAGGTCCACCTATCAAGATGATGCAGATCCTCTTGAGGTATATAAGTATTTAAATGAGCTTATAATGAACTACTAATGATATTTTAGGTCTTGCTAAAAGAAATTATTTTATGTTGTAGGAACAAAGTTGCATGTTGGTTTCATGAATGAAAAGTTGTGAATATTTTTTGTATTTGAAGGACTTGATGGAGGTAATGTAAAACAACGACAAATTTTCTATTTGTTCTCATATAGTTATTTTTTTTCTTATAGAAACTAACTTGAAATTTTTTATTTATTTCAGGTTGTGAAAACTTTTGTAAAAACAAAAAACAAAGCGTGATAGGAGGATTTTGTTGGTTGTTATCGTTTTGTTGTTGTTTTGCTTTCACAATATTTTGTTTAAATTTTATTGTCAGAATGTCAGTGGATGATTGTAGATTGTCATTGTTGTTATGCTGTAAAATATGCTACTGTTGCAGTGTTGGTTAAAATATGTTGTTGGCTTGTTTCCTATAAAATATAGTGTTGGTTAAAATATGTTGTTGGCTTGTTGCCTATAAAATATTGCAGTTATGCTAGTTGTTGTTATTGCAGTTATAAAATGTTGCAGGTGCTAGTTGTTGTTATTGCAGTGTTATTGGCTTATTGCAGTTACAAAATATTGTAAAAATTGTATCAGGCGGGGCGGGGCGGGGATTCACAATTCACCTTTAAGGAGGGTGTATTGTATCTGGATTTTTTGGGCAATTTAATAAATTCCATGGATTCTGAAAATTCAAGTGTATTCAATTTGTATTTTAAAAAGTCCACAAAAGTCTAAGGGTATTCAATCAGGATTTTAAAAAGTCTTTCTGAAATCCACAAAGTCTAGGGGTATTCAATATGGATTTCAGAAAGTCCACAAAAGTTTTAGGGTATTCAAAATATCATTCATATTTATGGATTTGAAAAATCATGGATTCTCATGGACTTTGTAGTGTTAGGTATAAATAACAAAGTTCAATAGTTTGCCAGCCTCTATATCAAAGATTTCAATGTGAAAAAAAGTTCCCCAAAAATTCTTCCTTGTGCCAGTCGTGAAGAGGTTGGTTTTCATCCTCTTGTTTTCTTGATAATGAAGAAAGTGACCATGATCATGAAGGAGAAGAATGATCATAATACAAGAAACGTCAACGTTGCTAACAATGATAACGAAGAGTTCGAAAAGAAATTCACCTAACACCCAAAACTCACACAACCAAAATTGAAACCACCCTCAAACCATGAGCCTGTTCGTTTTGACGACACCGATGATGAAATAAAAATTACCAGCAACAGGCTCAAATTCGAAGAGCTGATTCTGGTGATGTTCGATATGGAAATCAGCCCTAGCATAAGATGAAAGATGACTGGTGATGTTCAATATGGAAATCAGCTTTTTATAAGTAAAAGATGATTTGCCAACCTTCAATGGACAATTGTACATCGAGGACTTCCTTGGTTCAAGGAAGTCAAGGGCTTCTCCGAGCATATGAACATTCTGAATGATTTGCATGTAAAGCTTATGGTTTATAAGCTTAAATATGGTGCTTCCTTTTGGTGGATCAAATACCATCTCAATTGGTAAAGCAGTCAGCATAAAAGATGCACTTGGGAATGCAAGATGAAGCTAATGAAAAGGTGATATTTATTTGAATATTGTCCTTGGGTTTTTGTTCAAGAAAAATGGTTCAGTTAATTGGGGGATTGGATGCGGCTTGGAATGAGTTTGAATTCAGTTAATTGCAAGTTGAGCGTGCTTAAATGGGTGATGTTTCTTCCTATACCATGAAAGTTCTTACTTTCGCCCATGGAACTCTAATATAGAACCAGCTCCATTTCCTGTCAATAAAAAACAAACTAATTTCTTGAGGTGAATACCCTTTACTTCATTTGTAGCTAGTTCGTTTGAGTGCTTGGTTAGAAGATTAGCGCTTGGTTAGAAGATTAGCGCTTTATATCTGTTTGTTGAAATGCCACAAAGAGAAATTTCAGTAATTTGATAGTTTGTTTTTAAAAATTTTCAGATAGTTAAGTTATGTGATCATTTTTGTAAAGAAATACAAACTTTTTCCAATTGATCCCAACGATTTTCAGCACTAGCTGGATATCCACCTTTTTTTTCTTGTTATTTTCATCTTCATTTGTATCTATTATACAAGCGAATACCCCTAAAGGTGTTTTGGTTGTTTTTAATGTATTGAAAAGAGCAATTTGATCTGGAGATTCTGATGCTTATAGATCCTCTTGTACAAAGCACTAAAAGTAGTTAAAAATAGTTTGGCTGTGACAAAAACTGAAAACTATCACTGATGTTGTAGCCATCTGTTGACGTCCTTCTATTTTGGTGTGCTTGGCAATTTTGGCAACTTGATTAATACAAGGTTGTGTTGCATTTTTTTAACAGCTATTGCAATCTCACTTGGTCTTCACAGTGTGGCGGTACTAGTAAGCGTATTTGGAATAGGCAAGGGACTCTTTGAGGCTCAAAGAACTCTTGTGATAAATGAAAATTTTGACTCATCACTCTCCACAACCCTGAAGAAAAAATTTCTTTTCGAAATAAAAGAAAGTTGGCGAATAGATTTTTCGAAGTGTTCGAAATAAAAGAAACGTTAACGTTGCTAACAATGATAATGAAGAAAGTGACCATGATCATGAAAAAGAAGAATGATCATAATACAATTTTATGGACGTTTACTTCTTATTTTAAAGATGCTAATTAACGACCTTTTCTTTTTCTAATTTTTTTAGCACGTGTATCTCTTACTTTTGTTAATTATATGCGGACGTTTTTTTGTTTCATCACTATTTATCAACTTCTTTTTTATCTTGCAAATAATTAGAAATCTGTAAAAGTCGTTCATACAAAGTCCGTGGATTTTCATAAATCTCTAGAAAGTCTGTAGCAAAAGTCTATGAATTTTAGAAATTAGCAGAAGTCCGTGGACAATTTAAAGAGTCTGTGGACAATTTAAAGAGTTCGTG
Organism: Berberis thunbergii; assembly: GCA_003290165.1. Classification (NCBI taxonomy): domain Eukaryota; kingdom Viridiplantae; phylum Streptophyta; class Magnoliopsida; order Ranunculales; family Berberidaceae; genus Berberis; species Berberis thunbergii. The sequence continues at coordinate 111,213 of QNQO01007527.1, forward strand.
GACTTTTCAAATTATTTATCAATTCCATAAGAATCCATATACAATACCTCTAAATTTAATTTTATGCGGATATCTGGGGTGGGGCGGATATCCGTAAATCCGTCTGGAGTGGGGGTGATTTTGAAAATTACTAATAAACGGATATGCGGGGCGGATTTTGAGTCTCGCAATCTTCAGCGGGGCGAAAATGGATTTGCTTAAATCCGCCTCATTGTCATCCCTGCTCCGGACGGACTCTGCAGCTCTGCACATTTCTATCAAGTTTGTTCCGAGACCCTTGTTTGTTATGATGTTATGCGATTCTCCATTCCACCATCTGTGCCCTTTCACATCTCTCACTCCCAACTTTTTAATCCTCGATTCTACTATTAGGGACTGATGGGATGCCAATTAAAGATGCATAAAAGCGACAAAGACCCTACAACCCACTGTGACAACCTCTCAGATTCCCCACTTAAAAAATAAATGATATAACCAAATCTGAATCTCCCTAAACTATCAGGCATTTTTCATGTCTTTAAAACATTTCAAATGGTCCAAAATACTGTACACACCATGTCTTTTAGGTTCGAATTTGAATATGGTTAGATTTGTCGCGTTGGTATCATATGTCCAGACCTATCACCACGATATATCATCTGTGATTTTAGAGAACGAGGTGGGGGGTGAGGCTCGCTCAACACCATTCATTATCTTCGAAATACTGTTCTTAAACACATCTTGAGAATAATGAATGGATGGACGGGCCTCGCCCCCACCTCGCTCCCTCTCCCTAGAAGGGCTCATATAGATCACAGATAAGAATCTTGCTGCATGTATTCTTTAAGAGTGATTCTATGTGTCGAGGGGAAGGGCGAGGAAACCAGCGAGGAAAAGGAGGTGGCGGGGGGTGAACCGTTCACCCCTCAAGATGCGCGTGCCAAAAACATCTCGAGGGGGGTGAACGGTTCACCCTCCGCCACCTCCTTTTCCTCACTGGTTTCCTCGCTCTTTCCCTCGACATTTAGAATTTCCCATTCTTTAATACAAGTTAGATCTTTATGATGAATTTTTGTTTTTATCTTTTAAAATCGATTCGCATCAAAGGCATGCAGCATGTGGGCATTATCACTCCTGCCAAAGCTCTTTTAAAGACGAAATTGTCCAAATGAATCTAGAAAAGATTAGTAAGGTTATACATGAATAATCCCAATACCTTATAAGGGTAAATACGTACTCTTACCATTAGCTCCTCGAACATTCTGGATCCACAAAGCCAAAAAGGGCCCGGCCCAATATCCAAACTCTGATAAATAACCATCAAAGCTTGTCTACTAAAAATTCAATGTTGGTGTATTGCGTAGTAAGTTGTGTTTGTTCACTCGATCGATAAAACTCAGTCGTTAGCAATGGTTTTGGAAGTCTGTGCTAAGGCAGCTGCTGGTGCTTCTGATGTGCTTGGAGATTGTAAGTTTCTTCTTCAACAACTGAGTAATCTCATTTGATTGATTGAATTGGAAGAGTTCAAACTTTTGTGTTTTGTTTGTGGTTTTCAGGCCCTTTCACTCAAAGGGTTCTTCTCACACTGGAAGAGAAGAAGGTCCCTTACAAATCCCACTTGATCGATGTTGGCAACAAATCCCCATGGTAAGATTTCAGATTTGTTTGTCTCAAAAGAAAAATTTTGTTTAAAATTATGAAAAAATTGCAAGGAAAGGTAGTAAAGATTTGATCTTTGGTGGTGTTTGGAGTGATTGATGAATGGGTTTCTCTTGATGATGATTAAAACAGGTTCTTGGAGATCAGCCCAGAAGGGAAGGTCCCAGTGGTGAAATTTGAGGATGACAAATGGGTGCCAGACTCTGATGTGATCACACAGATTATTGAGGAGAAATACCCAGAACCTTCTCTTGTCACTCCTCCCGAATACGCTTCAGTGTAAGCTATGTATATATATATATATATATATATATATTTATCTAATCTATCAATGGTTTTGAAAAGTTTTAGTTTTGATAAGTACCCATTGAGAATTAATTTGAGTGGTAACCTTCTTGTATCTTTCAATTCAATACATTGTACCTCATGTTTACTTAGATATTGAATCAACCATCGTGGGATTGTAGGGGATCAAAGATCTTCCCTACTTTTGTGAAGTTCTTGAAGAGCAAGGATCCAAGTGATGGATCTGAGCAAGCATTGTTGGATGAATTGCGAGCTTTGGACGAGCATCTCAAGACCCATGTATGTGTTTGTAGATCTAATAATATTAGTTTCCATACTTTTTAGCATTTAGGAGAAATCTGACTTCAGTTCTTATTGGTTCGAAAATAGGGTCCCTATGTTAATGGGGAGAAGATTTCCGCTGCTGATTTGGGTTTGGCACCTAAGTTGTTCCATCTTCAGATTACTCTTGAGCATTTCAAAGGGTGGACCATCCCAAAAGATTTGGTTCATGTTCATAAGTACACGGAGGTATGAGAAAACTCCCTTCTTAATTGTTCCTTGTGATGGATACTGTCCTAAAGGTCATAGAAATTTTTGACCGCTTCTCTCACCATGGTGCCTACGATCAGGACTCTTTCCTATAATATTTTACAGTCAGCCCCAATTTTTGTTCCATTTTGTAGTCATCCAATCATTTAACATTTTGAATGGCTCGGTTTATTAATCTTCCTTATTCCCTGTCTCATTCTGGTAGCACTGGTTCGAAGTTCACCAAAATATGAATACATATGGGGGGGGCTTAATTTCATATTTATCATGTTCATTGAGTACATGTACTTGATAGAATATATGCAAATCTCTGCAAATCTATTATTATTTAGTAGGTGTATAATTAGTCTGTTATTATTTAGTAGGTGTATAATTAGTTTCCTTAATTATAGCCTAGGATCTTGTTTGTAAACCTGTATATAAACTGACAACAGTGAATGAAAAATTTACAAACAAGATCCTAGGCTATAATTAAGGAAACTAATTATACACCTACTAAATAATAACAGATTTGTAGAGATTTGCATATATTCTATCAGTACTAAATTCATTAACATCATCAATGGACAATTGTGTTGGAATATTAAATCCACTCCAATTATCCATGGGCATAAAATTGCCCATGTGCTTATCCACGGTAGTACCGTGTGAATTTACGGTGTAGTTGTACGATTGGTACCCACCGATATAGTTATAGTCCCACGACTCCGCTCTCACTTCCGCTTGATATATGATAGAATTCACATTCTCCACAAGTTCGAGCTTTTAGAGAGTTGGCAATTTATCATGGTATGCGCAATCACTGCGAGAATTTTCAGCATTTTTCTCGTGTTTGCGCTGAGGGGGAGTGTTGAAATATTAAACCCGCTCCAATTATCCATGGGCCTAAAATTGCCCATGTGCTTATCCACGGTAATACCGTGTGAATTTACGATGTAGTTGTATTACATAGGTTCTTTTCCTTGCTTGTGATTCTCATGCTACATTGCTAAAACTAGGCATGCCCGTACTGATGCACATCATAAGGATTTTGAATCAAGTAGAATAATTTCTGCTTTATCAGCCATGTAGGCCAATCTGCTCTAACCCTCTGCACACATGGCACCAAGCTTCTTCCGTTGAACAGTCTTGAATTTCTGATGCCCAGAACACTATATCCATAGGACTATATAGTATAATATAACAATTAGCTAGCTTGATGGGTTTTTTTGGTGTCAAATATATATATATATATATATATATATATATATTTTTTTTTTTTAAAAAAAATAAAAAAAAATAGAGTATGCATGTGACATTTTTATTGTTAATCAGACATTTAGTTGTGGGTGCGTCAATGACTGTTTTCATGGTAACGAGAAAAGTGGAAGTGCTTATGTAATTTACATGGGCGGCGTAAAACTTGTAGAGCACTCGTAGAACCTATGGAACAACGACACTTCATTTTCAAATAAATAATAATAATAATAAATAAATGAAAATTGTGTCAGACACGTATAGACACTCTCTGCCATCTAGACACTCGTTCGACACTCCATGCTACAAGTTAGTAAACACACGTCGCTGATGTACAAATGAAAGAATATAACTAGTAATATAGTTCTTATTGCTGAAATACTAATATAACATAATGTGTGTCCCCATATTGTCTTTTTTAGTCAACGTGTCTGACGCTGACACCTGGGTCTATGTTGTTACATAGCATAGACCATTTGTCACCCAAAGCCTGTTCTACTATTGATAAATGCAGCATCATTTTTCATAGCATATGCATTAGTTTTAGATGTTAACGAGGCTAGTAAATGTATACAGTATTTGCAGTTGCCTGAAACTAAGAATGATTTTATGTATTTCTCTGCAGTTGCTTTTCTCTCGAGAGTCATTTGTGAAGACCAAACCTACAAAGGAGCATGTCATTGCAGGATGGGCACCAAAAGTTAATGCATAAGTTCGTCTGTGGTTCCGGGTTTTCTAGTTTACAGTGCTAATATAAGGTGAGGTTTGCATCTAAGTATGACATTCATGGGAGATGATTTCATGATCGTGTAGCACATGAGTAGCATATCTTGAGATGAAAGTTGTGACCTTTTGTTATTACTTAAGGACACCTATGTTTCCAATTTATTTTCCTAGTTTTTAGTTTCTTTTTGCTGTTATCCACCTCAGTGTATGACATTTTAGTCTTCTTTCTTTGTTTTAGAGGAAAACATGTGCTTACTTATTTGTTGAAAGTATGGTGTCAACTCATTTATATTAGTGGTCATATGGGTCACTTTTGGCCCATTTAAAGGTGGACTTACGCATGTGTCTCAATGTAGGAGTGAATTGTCATCTATGCTCATCAAACAGAGTAACTCCATGTATTTAGTTGTTTAAATATATGTGAATTTAGAATGTGCTCTGTTATACCCTACTTGAATTCCAGTGGTCTTTGGAAGCTCCTTATTTGGAGATCGGATCATCATGGATGCTATGGGATTTCTTTGGTATATGTGTTCTGTCTCATTTGTGTTTTCAAGGGAGTTCATTTAACCTAATTTATGTTGCTTTTGAATTGCCAAGGATGTAATTTGGGTGCAAAACTTAATTGCCTCGTGAGAATGGAACCCCTGCTTCCCTTGTTTTTTTTTTTTTTTTTTTTGAAAGGCAAGCCGGTTTTTTCAGCCTAGGATCCGTAACCTAGTCCCGAGATGCGACCTACGGGTCGAATACCACCCCGAAATAAAGATGCCTCCAGTGGGTCTCGAAGCAAGGATCTGTGGAACAAGTCCACAAAGCCTTAACCAATCGACCACAGCCCCTTTGGCCCCTGCTTCCCTTGTTGTTAAGATTGTAGTATGAAAATTCAAAATTTCCATAGGTTCCATCAGTTTTACATGCAGTACTCCTTTCACTCAGTTTACCAAATTATAAGTCTTTTAATAGGATGGCTTGGATCGAATCCAAAGGGAACCCAACTCCCGAGCACCTCTGACAAGGTTATATTGCTCCCCTTAGTGCAGTTTTTACTCCATATTCCATGAATATTTTTTAGTGCAGGCATCATTCTTCATAGTCCATGTGAGTAGATTTCCTCCGGTTTTGATCTCATGGGCCATGGCAGTGGTTCCCTCAGAATTTTCGTGATTGATTTTCATTTTGGTAATAAGCGATTGGTTCCCAAGTACAGTTTTCGGCGCCTCTACTACAACCCACTACTTGACAATCAGTTTTCATCCTTGGTAGGAGGTGATTCTGTTGCTTGTGCATGTGACCAGAGTTGTGTTTACCTTATCTGTATTTTTATTCATGTTCTTTGGAGATGTCATTCTGTTCAATTTAATAACTGCAAATCAGATGGAGAGTTTTGTGTGTTGTTATTTGTATGTATCTGAATTTGCTGCAATCTGAGGCCAATTCGCTAGTGATGAGCTAGCGAGAAGAGGGAAAATGGAAGTTTTTAGACTTGTTAGCCATGGTTTTAAGTCTTCCCCTTTCCCGTCATGTATTGCCCTTGCTTTTGGTGCTGAGTTCTCACCCGCACTTTCTCCCAATATTTCCTTCCTGACTATCGTGTCTTTTTTCTCTAGTTATGCGCACGCCTGCTCTCTAAGTGTCAGTCCATCCTATGCTCGCCATTACCCTTCTGTTCCTTTTTCCCTTTTCACTTTACTGACTAAGGTCACTTCCAACCTCTTCTCACCGCATACTTGTATTTCAAGGCATACACAGGCAGCTGAAACCAAACGTACGTTGGTGAGTTTACCAACCTGGTGGAGTGAGAGATGCGAAAACATACTTACTTGTATCTTCTTGAATCATACAATTATCATTTCATCGAAAGCTAGTTGCTAAAATTCAGCATTAAAAATAATAAGGTAAACTTCAGAACAGCAAAACATGATTTATCATATCATTTGAATTATCAAAAAATTAACCTCATAATTACTTGAGCATCACCCTTTATCCTCCTAAACACTTCAAAACGTAGCTCTGAAGTAGTGTTGCTATGGAAGGATAGTGGACGGCTTCACAGATGTGAAGAGAGAAGATAAATTGGGCAAGGTTAGAAAAGCCTGGCGAGAGGGGCACTGTTGACCAGTATTTATTTCTTATTATTATTTTCTGAATAATATCAAACATGTTTTCCTCACAAACTTATCTGAGGAAACTGTATAGAATGCTTTATTACGGGGTCATTGATGTCACTATTTGAAATAGTAGTTTATTAAAAAAAATATTACATGCATGATTAGGAGTTTAGAATAACTTGATGTTTTCTTGATATCATAGAAGGATGAAAAAAATTCAGCTCAATTGGATATTATGAAAAATTCTTGAGTGTTTCACCAGTTACCTTTCAGATTAACTCTTGGAGTGATCTATAAAACATCTTCCTAAAAACTCAGATTGTGAGACTCCGAACTCTTGGAGATAAGTTGATTGTGCTATTATCTTGAAAAAAATATAACTACATGGACGGTAATATCATAGGCACATTATTTAATAATTCTGCAGGACAAATTGACAATAATATTCCAAGCCAAATAAAAAAAATTGAAGGCCCAACTCTGAACCCGACCCATGTTGACCCACTTTGATTAACCTTACCAACAAACCCAACTGGTATGGATCGCCTAGTTGTAACTTGTAATTAAAGAAACTGAAGGAAGCTCAAGCTATATACATAGTCATCTAATTGTGGTGATTAATGTTTGGACAATTCTAAATGTCGAGGATTTGGGCGAGGAAAACAGCGAGGGAAATGAGGTGGACGGGGTGGAAACCGTCCATCCTCCTCGGGATGTGTGCATGGAAAGTCAACGCTCACATCCCGAGGAGGATGGACGGTTTCCACCCCGTCCACCTCATTTCCCTCGCTGTTTTCCTCGCCCAAATCCTCGACATTTAGAAAAGCTCTTAATGTTTATATGGATTGCAGGGGATGGGGATGGGGATGGATGCACGTAAGTTTTCCATGCATGCATTAATTTATGAAGTTCTTGATCGGTAGATGGCTTTGAGGACATGGTGGATAACTAAATTGCAGAGCGGAATTATTCCAACCACAATTTATAAAAACTTTGAATTTTTTTCTACGCACTACCGTTACATTAAATTGACATATTTGTAACAACTCCGAAAAAAGTATCATCGTTATGTTGTAATAGTTCACCAAATAGGTTCACAAATGAAATGATACAATAATTGGATCACCATGAATAGTATGGTGTTGTGAGTGATACTATTCACGGTGATCCAATTTATCACTTTATTTTGAGAAATTGTTTTCAGAATTTAGTTTTGAATTGAAATTGTTTGGTGGACTGTTACATCACAAAAGTAATATTATTTGGAGGTTATTACAAAACTGCCCGTTTGGTGTAGTATACTCAACAAAGAAATGGAGAAATACAAATCATTTATAACAATAATAAGCCTAAGAAATTTATTATTAGCCTAACCAACCATGTGGTGTTAATTTGGCTATTAATTTCATTTGTATCCAATACAACAAACTAAGACTCCCAATATGCCGCCAATATTTATGAAATATTTTTTTATATTATAGATAGTATTAATCGTAATAGAAGTCAAACTTCGTGAAGAATATATCCAGGATGTAATCTAGAGTAATATGCCCAAGATGTTTTGTCAAGATTTCTTGCAAAAAATCCGAAAGGCCATTAAATGGGTAGCCATTTGTTATAAACATTTGAAGAATATGCAAAAACTATTAGATGGAATAGAAAATTATACAAAACAAATATATAGTTTGTAAAAAATGTTCCTCCAAAATATTCATTTTGAAAGGGAAAATTTTCATGGCTTGCAACAAATTTTCTCTAGCCCAAATTTCTATCATATGGTAAATACTACCAATTTCAGTAAGAATATTTCAAACAAGCAAGAACCGTTCTAGCCAAAGAAAAAGTAACACTGGCTAACGCTTGTTAGGTTTCCATCAAAAAAAAAAAAAAACAAACATATATCCCCTTCCCCATATTGTTTTCTCCTCTTCTCAACCAAGAGTTTGTTTTTCTCGACAAAAAGTGTTGCTCGACCAAGAGTCCCCATCTCGACCAAGGGTGTTGCTTGACCAAACAAAAATTTCCCCATCTCAACCAAACAAAGATCTTCTTCCTCAGTGCGTCCCCATCTCGACCAAGAGTATTAGATGCGTTCCTTCTTCGTCTTCCTCGACCAAGTAAAGGTACACTTTTGCAAAACCTTCTCTTATGCTTCATCTCATAGCAATTTTTAATGGGGTCAGCATTAAGGGGTATACAACTCATTTAGTTGTGTCAAACATTTTGTATACCCCTTATATTTTACTCTGCTTCTCTAATTTGGTGAAGCAGAGAGAAGGGATTGCAAAAATCTATATACCCCTTAAGGGATTACCATGTCCACTCTTAATAGTTATGTGTTACTTCATCGTTCCAAGGGAGGGTAGCAACTCTGTGTTGTTTGGCTTCAGTAGGCTCTTAGCTACAGTGTGTGATAAATATTTTTCTATTGCTAATTTTAGGGATCAGTAAATCTTCTGTGTTGCTCTCCATCATTCCAAACTCTTCTCAAAGTCTTTTGATTCCATCCGGATAAAGATAACTCTTTCAGTTCAGTAATATCTCAAAAATGAAGTAATTAGAAGTTCAAATTAATTTAAGATAATTAGTGTCATGTTTAGGGATACATTTTTTCATTAGCTTGTATTGTATAGTATTTCTATTGTATAGTCTATTTGGCCGAAACTACATGTATAACAACTCTGGTGGATCCTTAGTTGCAGCATGTTCCCCAAAATAGACTATATAAGGTAATAGTACTAGGGTTGTTAGTTGTGCATTTATGTTATAACAGTTGGTGTATATTATAACACATATTTCAGGAATAGATAGTATAGAAGATAAACAGAAAGGATGGAATTTAGCAACATTAATGAGTACCAAGCTTATTATCATGATTATGGTAATAAAATAAGATTTCTAGTGAAAACAAGGAATACTGAAAGAGATGAATATGGAAAACCTAAATACATTACGCTTGCACGTCATCTGGGCAACATAAAAGTGAATAAAAAGTGTTGTAAAATTGTGTGGTACAAGTAAATGTGAATGTTTGGCTCAGATTAGAGCTCAAATACGCTCTGATGGAACAATGTTAGTGACAAGAGTAACACTTGATCACAATCATGAATTGAGCCCCGAAAAATCAAGATTTTATCTGAAAAATAGAGTTATGAGCTCGTGTGTCAATAAGAAGTTGGATTATAATGATAGGGCGAGTATTAGGCCAAGTAAGAGTTTTTCTTCATGTGTAGTTGAAGATGGGGGTCATGATATTCTGATATTTTCCCAGAAAGATTGTTACAATTATCAGGATAGATGAGGAGGTTGAGACTTGGTAAGGGGGATGCGGTGGTACTTCATAACAACTTCCAAAAAATGAAAGCTAACAATATCGATTTCTTTTATATGATGGATTTGGATGATAAAGGGAGGTTGAGAAATGACTTTTGGGCTGACGCATGGAGCAAAACAGCTTACAAGGAGTTTGGGGATGTTGTTACTTTTGACACTACATACTTAACAAATAAGTCTGAGATGTCATTTGCTCCTTTTGTTGGGGGTGAATCATCACGGCCGGTCAAATCTTTTGGGATGTTGATTGATATGTGGTGAAACCATTGAAGAATTTGTTTGGTTTTTCCAAACTTGGCTTGTGTGTATGAATGACAATGCTTTGACTGCTATAATCACTGATCTAGATAGGGCAAGGAAGATGACCATTGAAATTGTATTTCCCAACACACGACACAGATGATGCTTGTGACATATTATGAAGAAGTTGCAATATGAGAATGCACTACAAAGTAAGGTTCAAAATGAAGCTAAAGAGGAAAGCATGACTTTTTTTATGGTCATGTAAATTTGAAGACCACTTTGAAGCAATTCGTAGAACAATATGAGAATGCACTACGAAGTAAGGTTCAAAAGGAAGTTGAAGAGACTTTAAATCGTTTAACCAAATGATTCCTTGCGTGGTGTGCATGTCAAATAGTTTTCTTCTTTCTCTTTTATAAAAAATATATATATTTGTGTTAAAGAATAGAAGTCTATCTATATTATAAAATATTGTGTTAAAGAACAATATTGTATTTATTCATTGAATAGAATACAAGCTTATATAGAGCTAACTTTGACATAATCTAATAGAAATAGGAAACCTAAGATTTCTATGTTATTCTGACTTTTTTAACCTATTCTGTAACACTTTCCTATTTTATAATATAAATAAACTTCCATTCTTTAACAATTTGTGTGAATTTAATCATAGTACTACTTCTTAGAAGGAACATAACCATCACTTGTTAAAGAGCATTTCCAATGTAAAAGTGAAAATAAGGGATCAACCATCTTCCATTTTAACTAAAAGCTAAATTTAGGGGTTTTCTATTTCTTTGTCTCTCCAATCACATCTTATATTTTAAATTTTTTATCATTATTTAAATATATCTTTCACTTATTTCTTTTGTTTTGAATTTTTATTTTGTTTTTAATTTGGAAATTAGATATTTGAAATATTTTAATGATATTTCAGATTTTAGGGGATGGTTGGTTGTCCCTAAATTTAAGGAAAAGTTGAAAGTGCAGTTAAAATGGGAAATGCTTTATGAGATATTACCCTTAAAATAGTTTTTTTGACTATTTTGGGGGATCCATTGGAGATGCTCTAGTTCTAAATTGTGGATTTACTCTGGAGACCATTTATGATGATGCAAAGTAGACTCTTGTGATTTTGTTTGGTTGCATTAGTGGAGTATTGCTATCTTTATCAAATAAAAATAAAAAATGCTAAAAAATCAGGTTTCTGCAACCAGGATGATGTGGCGTGATCTTGAACGAATGATGAAATCACCAAAATATTTATGTGTATCTTAAGATTGTAAAAAACAATTTCTGATGATGCCACATCACCCTGATTACAAAAGAACATGATTACAAAATCTGATTCCCTAGTTTCACTCAAACATATTTATTTGGGAATAGTTTTCTGTACTTCCTCCATCTTGGTTTCTTTTTGTTTGTTTTGGAATATACAAGAATTTGAGTGAGTTCATTAGCCTTTTGGCTTGGTGGGGTTATGTGGTTGAATCTAATTATAGTCTGTTTTGCAATTGATTTGACTTGCACATCCTTTTAGTACATGTTGTTGTTCTAGTCATATTTGGTGTTGAGCTTATTGAATAAGTTTAAAGGGGAATTCTTAAATGCATCGGCAGATTGCCTGGTATCTTGCCTAGTGGCTATCAGGCACAGTTGATGTGCCTCGAGATAGGAAATAATTCCTATCTCGAAACACATCAATGGTTCCTGGTAGCCACCAGGCAAGATACTTGGCAATCTCCCGGTGCCCTGTAGTATTACTCAAGTTTAAATGATCCTCAAAGCATCAAATTCCCTTGCACGACATGATTGATTTTTATAGTTTGAAAACTTACATTTTTGCCCCTAGCTTATCCCATATTTTAATGTGTGAATTCATTGAAAGATTGTGCATTGAGATTGTTTCAAGGATGGATTACATGGTATATGGGTGTAATGGCAAGTTAAGTTAATTGATGGATAATGTAAGCTTCATGGTGGATTTGTTTATGATTGACAAAGTGCTACCGTATAAGAATTTTGAGATGTCACAATGAGTGATATGGATAATTTTGAGTTCATAAACCTTAATTACATTGAATTGTATCAGTTATATATAATTATCACACCTCTTGTTGTTTTATGATTTTTTTTCTTGTATAAAAAAACTAAATAACCTTTGGATTGAGTCTTGCAAAAAGGAGGTGGGTTTATGCTTAAAAGATGTTTGATTATTTATCTGTAAAAATGTGGCGTGACTTATGCGCATTGCACTAATATAGCTTGAATTATCCAAGGATACATGCTTGTAAGTGATGTTCTCACTTAGATATGGACGACGGAGAAATTATTTTTATATAAGAGAGGAATATGGACATATATGGTCGGTGCTAAGGTAGTGCGAATGTGGTATAGTCTAAGGTGATCAATTCATTAAAAATGAATAATTTATTTAAAACTGCTAATGTATAGACACAACCATCTAATTGATAAATTCTGATTAATTGAGATTTTACCTTTATTTGTTTCTAACCGTTTCTTGTAGGATGGCAGACTCAGTAACTAGGGGTGGACATCCCATCTCACAATCCCGAACCCATATCGATTTTGTTGGTCCTTTTAGGATTGATCAAACCCATCTCGATCCCGTCCCATCCCGATCTAGAATGGAATGGGATCGGGATGGAGATTTTTAATCTCGTCTATCTCGTCCCATCCTGAATTAATTTATTTAATATTTATTACTATTATTTTTAATCAAAATACTCTTCTATATTAAAGTTTAGGATGTGTTGAAATTAAATCAATGTGAAATGAAATTCTAAATGAATTAAATCATGACTTCTAATTAAAGTTTAATATTTATTTATTTAATATCTATAATAATTTATGATGAAAGTTATATGTATTTAAATTTGACATCATTGTTGTGTGAGTAATGTGAGATGAAGTTTTTTTGTTATTTTTTATTGAATGACTATTTAGTACGTGTTCATCCCGTCCCATCCCAATCTCGTTTGGGATGGGATGAGGTCTATCTCGTCCCGTCCCGATCTCGAATGAACGGGATGGGATAGGGATGATGTCTATCTCGTCCCGTCCAGATCCCGAATGAACGGGATGGGATAGAGATGAGGTCCATCTCATCCCATCCCATCCCATACACACCCCTACTAGTAACTTTTCTACAGGTTAGACTTGTCACGGTCTACCTTCACAGAGTAAATATTGGTAAAAAAATATTTACTTCTAGTGCGATAAGAACTTATTAGAATGACATGTTTGTCTTGTTGAGAAACTACATGTTTTGAGGTTGATGTTTTTCTTCTGTATGTCATTTCATATCATAGCGTGCAATTTATTTTTTAAGATTGCACTACAACACAAATGCTCATTAATGGCATTTCCAAACCGCTATTATAGGATACCATAGCGTTTTAGAAAACGTTGTGTCTGCCGGAGCTATAATAGATACAAGGTTATTTATAGCGTTTTAGAAACACTATTGCAAGTAGACTATTTATAGCGTTTCTGAAACGCTTTAGTAACTTTATTTATAGCATTTCTAGCATTTCTGAAACGCTTTAGTAACTTTATTTATAGCATTTCTGAAACGCTATAGTAAATGTATTTATAGTTTTTTTTGAAACGCTATTGTATAGTTACCAATAGCATTTTAGAAATGCTATTGTCTTCTCTGACGTAGCATTTAACAAATGCTATTGTATTAATTTCTATAGCGTTTCTCAATGCCCTTTTTTTCTATAACACTCATCAAGTGTTATCAAATTACTTTTTATAATATCTTATAAGTTTTATTTCTAGAAAATAAAAACCAAAACGTGCCAAACACTTCTTAAACATTTCCATTAACGGAGGCAAAGTAATGTAATAAATAAGATAATTACATCGAGTCACAAAATCTATCAAATAATAAAAATCAAACTACATTTATTTCAGTTGAAGCATGGTCACACCATACCAAACATCGACCCAAAAGCCTGTACAAACTTTGCCCAAGACGCCATACCAATCAGCGCTCAGCAATAATTTCAACACTACGCCCTCAGTGCAGCAGCCAACGCCGCCCAGTCCATAGTGAGCCAATACACCAAGGATAAAAGACTTGATAAGCCAATTGGAAAGTACTTGAGCACTGCTCCACAGCTTGCAAACTAAATTTGCAACTTACAAGCACAAAAATGCAACTTGTAGTTACAATGTTCAAATTGCAATCACCGACCAAGCACAAGCTTGCAACTTGCATACACATACCAGCTAGCGCAACTTATAGCCAAGAGCTGCGTCAAACTGTCCAAAACAACCAAGCAACACAACTTGTGCACCTGCAGCAATAACAGCAAACACAACAACAGTGCACCCTCAACAGCAGAAATTGCAACACAGCCCAAGAAGATTTACTATTGTTTTTGTACCATCCAATGTCAAGGCAACACTTCAAATTCTCACAATTCCTAAAAGAGGTGTGTTTCCCTTAGAATCCAGCTCCCCGCATAGTGAAATCTAATTACTTCCAACCTGTTGCAGCAGCTCAGTCTTAGATTTTGCACGTGAGGTATGGAAGGAATTGCTTCGAGCTTGTACCAGCTGGTTAGTTGTACAGTTTCCACACAAGAGAAGCTGAATAAAGAAAGTCAGATGAACTGCAAAAGTGCGTCAAGCTTGCTTTTCTAGCTAGATGGAAAAGAAAGAGATCACGAGTTCTAAAATCCTAGTGTTGTTGATGCAATCTCTCTAGCAAAGAAACCAGTTCCTGCAGTTGAAAAATTAGAATCTTCACAACTCAAGTTTCTTAAGGTGAAAACAAATAAAACAAACATCAGGAAAAGAATTGCATAAAATGGAGCATGATTAATGAATCCGGTAGGCCTTTTCACCTATCTTTGTTGTTTCTACGCTTCCATAATTTTTATATATTTGCACATTACAATCCAAACCACAATCTAAACATGAACAGTGAAGATCTCCCTTTGTCTGTGCCTGAAAGGCTGAAATTATGTTTTAATCGAAGTTCGATGAAGTACAATAGAATGAGTGAAGCTTGCATATCTAGATGAAGTCAGTCTCACAAATATCCTAGCTGTTATTGATGCACGTCCAACGACTTGTTTAAATCGAGCAATGTTGTGCCACTCCCCTTCCTTATTCTTCTCTGATCCATGGAAATTTGACTGTGGCTTCATCTCCTTTTTTGGAATAAACTTTTAAATGATTCAACACTACTCTGAAAGCAAGCATGCAGAACATTCTACTCTTCAAGATCTAGGCCTGCAATTACGTCAGTCACAGGATGTTCAACCTGCTACTCCTTATAGACTTATTTATGCAAACATAGTTTGAGATGACATACCTCTGTTCAACAAACATGACAAACAGAATAGCATGAAGCTTAAATCAGATATCAGTCATCTTAGTGGCATCTTAATCCAACACCATACCCATGTCAAATTCCAGTAATCATATTTTTGGATTGGAGTTGAAGATGAAAAGTAAAATGCTGGCTTGTAATATTAATTTGAGTTACATTGGTGCTGATTGATTGTACTACATAATTTGAGGAGAACCGCAGCTGAATAATCATGCATCATTAATAATACTTTACGCATTTTGCAGATGTTTAAAGATCATCAAAACATTCAACCAGAGTCTAGAATTTAGCATTTTATTTTCCAGAGAAATAAAGGATTTCAAAGCTTGATCACATGGATCTTCTTATTCTCTAAAATTTGCTTATAGCCGTTCTATTAGGACAAACAACATGTGTCTGGGAGCTACTTATTTCCTCTCAGTAGCACTAGAGACTCTTGGTGATCTATTTTTACGGCTTGCATTGCCTTGGGGAGGGGGGTGGTCAAATTATAGATGCATCTGTGTATTTCTCCATCAATTTTAGACGTTTAATGGTTTTAATATGAATGACTACTAGTTTTTCTTCATAATTTTATTTGAGAGAATAGTGAAAGATAAAGTACAAGAGAGAGAGCCAAGCTTGCATACCTAGATAGTTTCACAAATATCCTAGCCGGTTATTGATGCACATGTCCATTGACTTGTTTAAGAGAGTATCGAGCAATGTTGTACCACTCCTCTCCCTTATTCTTCTCTGACCCATTGGAGTAGTCCCACACAGTCAATCCATGGAACTCCATTCATGGACTTAAATTGATTCAGGAGCAAAATCTTTTGAAGTCAAGAAACCTGTTCCTTTTGGCAGCCCTCTAAGAAACAACTGTGATTGTAAATATTTGCTCAAGACATTATTTATTGTTACAGTGTGTGTATATAGCTGTCAGTTAGGTTAATTGTAGAGATCCTAAATTGATATAGTTTCCTAGAATAGCCTCAATAGTTTGTATATAAATATATGCTATATTCTCAATATAATATACGAAAAACAGTATTTTCTTAATCTCTGATTACATGGTATCAGAGCCACTTAGGGTTTGAGATTAAGATTCGAAGTTTGAAGTTAGGGCTTAATATTCGAAGTTTGAAGTTTGGTTCTCACCGCAGTTCGAACTCTCAGGCCACTGATCTATCTTCCCAGGCACCGGTCAAAGACCGTCCGACCTTCCCAGCAACAGATCAACTCTCACAGGCGTCTTTTGACCCTCCCAGAAGCCGTTCGACCCTCCAACAGGCGTCGACTTTGACCCTCCAACAGGCGTCGACTTCGACCCTCCAGTCACCGATCGAAGTCGATCGACTCTTCCCGTCCTAGATCGAAGTCGATCGACCCTTCCAGCCGTCGTTCGATGTCGATCGACCCTTCCAGCCGTCGATCGACCCTTCTAGCCACCGTTTGACCCTTCCAGTCACCGATCGACTCTTCCAGTCGATCGAAGCTGCTCTTCCAGTAGAAGCTGCTCTTCCAGCCGCCGTTCGTCCTCCCCAGGTTGATCCATCCTCTGCTTGTTTCCTTTTCAAGCCTATTTTTTAATTTCTCTTGATTTGGGGGAGATTTTGCACGATTTCTGAAAACCCCATTTGTAAAATTTGATTTTGGAGGTTTTAATTCCGAGTTCTGACCTATTTGACCTGTTATGGCTGAGACAAAGTCAATAGTTGTATTTGATCTGGTTCCTGTGATGTCTAAAATTATGGACCATAAGCTAAATAGTTCGAATTATCACGACTGGAGTAAGACTGTTCGTCTTTATTTACGAAGTATTGACAAAGATGACCATTTGACTAATGATCCTCATGAGGATTCACGGCAGACCTGGCTCAGGGAAGATGCTCGCTTGTTCCTTCAGATTCGGAATTCTATTGATAGTGAGGTAATTGGCTTGATCAATTATTGTGAATTTGTTAAAGAACTAATGGATTATTTGGAATTTTTGTACTCTGGGAAAGGGAATCTCTATCGCATGTATGAGGTTTGCCAAGCATTCTACCGTGTGGAAAAACAAGATCAGTCCCTTATCAACTACTTTATGGCATTTAAGAAAACGTATGAGGAGCTTAATATGTTGCTACCATTTAGCCCTGATGTGAAGGTTCAACAACGCCAACGGGAGCAAATGGCTATCATGAGTTTTCTAGCAAGGCTTCCTCCGGAATTTGATTCTGCTAAGGCCCAAATTCTTTCTGGGTCTGATATCTCCTCTTTACAAGATGTCTTTAGTCGTGTTCTCCGCACCGAGAATACTCTCACTGTTCTGCTTAGTGGTGCTTTGATAAGTCAAAATAACAGCTATGCACCTGGGAGACCGTCTAATCACAATGGACACAAATGAGGCAGCTCACAAGGGGTTGAAACTCACACGCCGGATTCTGAAAGTATTATTTGCAACTATTGTAAGAAGCAAGGCCATACCAAGTTTGACTGTAGAAAGCTACAGTTTAAAAACCGGCAAAAACACTCGGCGCATGTTGCAATCACTACTGATGCCTCTGACAAATCAGTCCTTATCTCTGCTGATGAATTTGTCAAGTTATCAAAGTATCAGGAATCACTCAAGTCTTCCTCTCCTTCTGTCACAGCTATTGCCGATTCAGGTCAACCCGATGTTTGTCTTCTTTCATCATCCTCCAAGTGGGTCATTGATTCTGGTGCCACAGATCATATGATAGGTAATTCTAGTATATTTTCTTCTTTTCAATCCAATGCTTTTACTTCTACCGTCACTTTAGCTGATGGGTCACCATCTTGGGTTCGCAGGTCTGGCACCATCAATCCTACCCCCTCGCTATCTCTGTCCTCTGTCTTACATTTACCTAATTTATCCTTTAATTTGTTCTCTGTAAGTCAGCTTACTCGTCATCTTAACTGTTGTGTCTCATTTTACCCTGATCATTGTTTATTTCAGGATCTTATGACGAAGAAGATTATTGGTAAAGAACATGAGTCTGGAGGTCTCTACATTATTGATACATCGGTACCGAGTTCTATTGCTTGCTCCAGTGTCACGTCTCCTTTCGAGGCTCATTGTAGGTTGGGTCATCCGTCTCTCCCTCTACTCAAACAGTTTTGTCCTCAATATAATAAGGTGTCTTCGTTAAATTGTGAGTCATGTCAGTTTGCAAAACATCATCGCCTTAGTTTCTAGTCCTAGAGTCAATAAACGTGCTAGTGTTCCTTTTGAATTAGTTCATTCTGATGTTTGGGGTCCTTGTCCTATTTTGTCTAAACTTGGATTTAGGTATTTTGTTACATTTGTGGATGATTATTCTCGTGTTACTTGGTTATATTTGATGAAAAAATGATCTGAGTTGTTTTATCTGTTTTGTGCGTTTTGTGCTGAAATTAAAACTCAATTTAATGTTTCCATTCGAACCTTGCGAAGTGATAACGCTAAAGAATATACACAAGCTTTATTTCAGTCTTATATGACTCTGAATGACATACTTCATGAAACTTCATGTATTGATACCCCATCCCAAAATGGTGTGGCAGAACGTAAAAACAAACATCTTCTTGAAACAGCACGAGCTCTCTTATTTCAAATGCATGTTCCTAAAACTTTTTGGGCCGATGCAGTGTCTACAACATGTTTTCTCATTAATTGCATGCCGTCCTCTGTTCTTCATGGTGAGATACCTTACAAAATCCTTTTTCCCAATAAGTCATTGTTTCCTGTTGACCCGAAGATATTTGGTAGCACTTGTTTTGTTCGGGATGTTCGTCCGCATGTCACTAAATTAGATCCCAAGTCTTTGAAATGTGTCTTCCTTGGTTATTCTCGTCTTCAGAAAGGTTATCGGTGTTATTGTCCCAATCTTAACAATTATCTGGTCTCAATTGATGTTACCTTCCTGGAAGACACACCTTATTTTCCATCTTCGCCCATTCCCACTCGCTAGGGGGAGAATGATTATTTGTTGGTCTATTCTATCACATCCTCAGCACCTGTCTTAGCACCAGCACCTGTCTCGGAACAAGCTCCTGTCAAGCCTCCTATTATTTAGGTTTACTCTAGGAGTCAACCTCCTGATTCATGTCCTGCACCTGCTCCTTCGTCATCAGATCCAGTCCCGAGCAATGATCTTCCTATTGCATTACGCAAAGGTAAACGCTAGTGTGCTTATCCTATTTCTTCCTTTGTTTCTTATAATAACTTGTCGTCTTCCTCTTGTTCTTTTATTGTTTCCCTTGATTCTACCTCTATTCCTAAAACTGTTCGTGAAGCCATATCTCATCCTGGTTGGCATAATGCAATGATAGAAGAGATGAATGCTTTAGATGACAATGGTACTTGGGACATGGTCGATTTACCTTCAGGAAAAAGGGCTATAGGTTGCAAACGGGTCTTCGCAGTTAAGGTCAATCCGGATGGGTCAGTTGCCCGATTGAAAGCCCGTCTTGTTGCTAAGGGCTATGCTCAAACCTATGGGGTAGATTACTCTGACACTTTCTCTCCTGTTGCAAAGTTGACCTCTGTTCGGTTGTTTATTTCCATGGCGGCTTCCCATCATTGGCCTTTACATCAGCTTGATATCAAGAATGCTTTTCTTCATGACGATCTTCAGGAGGAGGTGTCTATGGTGCAACCTCCTGGTTTTGTTGCTCAGGGGGAGTCCGGGAAATATTGTCATCTTCGAAAATCTTTATATGGTTTGAAACAGAGTCCCCGTGCTTGGTTTGGAAAGTTTAGTCAGGCTGTTGAGAAATTTGGTATGATGAAAAGCAAGTTTGACCATTCTGTATTCTACAAACGATCAGCAGCTGGTATCATTCTGTTAGTTGTGTATGTGGATGACATTGTAATTACTGGGAATGATACTAGAGGAATCTCATCTCTTAAATTTTTCCTTCATACTCAGTTTCACACTAAGGATTTGGGGGCGTTAAAGTATTTCTTGGGAGTTGAGGTCACTCGGAGTAAACGAGGTATCTTTCAATCTCAGAGAAAATATGTTCTTGACATATTAACTAAGACAGGTAAATTGGGAGCAAAGCCTTGTAGTGCTCCAATGACTCCAAATGTGCAACTTACAGGTGATGGGAAACCATTTGAAGATCCTGAAAGATATCGAAGGTTGGTTGGGAAGTTGAATTACCTTACCGTGACTCGTCCAGATATTGCATACTTAGTTAGTGCTGTCAGTCAGTTTCTGTCATCCTCGACAATTCATCATTGGGCAGCGTTAAAGCAAATTTTGGGTTACTTGAAAGGAGCACCAGGACGAGGTATCGTGTATGAAAATCACGGGCACACTAATATTGAATGTTTCTCAGATGCAGATTGGGCAAGTTACTAAATGGATAGAAGATCCACTTCAGGTTATTGTATCTTTGTTGGCGGGAATTTTGTTTCGTGGAAGAGTAAGAAGCAAACCGTTGTATCACGATCCAGTGCAGAGTCTGAATATAGGGCTATGGCACAGTCTGTGTGTGAGATAATGTGGATATATCAGCTCTTGACTGAAGTAGGACTTAAAGCTACAGTACCAGCGAAATTGTGGTGTGATAACCAAGCTGTTCTTCATATTGCTTCTAATCCTGTGTTTCATGAACGGACTAAGCACATTGAAATTGATTGTCATTTTATCCTTGAGAAAATTCAACAAGGCTTGATTTCTACAAGATATGTGAAAATTGGGGAACAACTAGGGGATATCTTCACGAAAGCTTTAAATGGGGTTCGGGTTGAGTATCTTGTAACAAGCTGGGCATGATTAACATTTATGTTCCAGCTTGAGGGGGAGTGTTACAGTGTGTGTATATAGCTGTCAATTAGGTTAATTGTAGAGATCCTAAATTGATATAGTTTCCTAGAATAGCCTCAATAGTTTGTATATAAATACATGCTATATTCTTAATATAATATACAAAAAACAACATCAATTCGCTCTGACGGCTTACTTTCTAGCATCAATTCGCATTGTCTTTTAACTTCTGCAAGTGTATTTTCAGCCGCAACTAATGATGCCTAGATCTGCACTGTATAGCATTGCTTATTAATATTATCTGAATAACAACGAAACCAAAAATCTTATTGTAACTGTCTCAGGTATCTCAAACCTCAGTTTTTTGGTCCTCCAAATGTTTCTCCCTGTCCTTAAGTTGTAGATGTAGTTGTTCCTTCTCCTCTAAACTGTCACATAGCTGGCTCACTTGTTTCTCCAGCAAATTTGTGTGCTGCTCGTGCATTGCAATCTCTTGTTGAAGGCTTTCAGTTTTTTCTGCTTTCTGCTGCAGTTTCATCTGCTACCAAGAGACACACCAAGATCTTAGTAACATAAGGAACAACCTCATTATGAACCTTATGTTTAACCTTCTTATCAAATATCAACTTTCAAGCAAGTAAAACCAGACCCAACCACAGACAATTCTGAACAACCTTCCTCACACCATAAGCAAAATACAAAAACCATTTTCGCAAAAAGTAATTCCTCTGTAAAAAAAACACCAACACTCAAATTCCCCAACCAGAAACCAATCTTCCACAAATCAAAATCAGCAGTAAAAGCCACCATTTCCACAATGGAAAATCCCATGATTTTATCCCAGTAAAGAAAGGTATAAAAAGACTACAAAAAATGCACCAATAATCAAAACAAGACTCACCCATTGTAAAACAGTCAATGTATTAAACTTGGCCTTCCTGAACTTCTCTGGAATGTCCCCATCCGCAAATGGATCATCTTCATCTTCTTCCATCAACTTCCCCAAGAATCCAGACCTCAATTGCCCAAACCTTAATTGCCCAGACCTCAAATGCCCAAACCTCATATTCCTCCCTGATTTCTTATCCCGATGTTGCTCATCCAATGGAATTTCTAGCAATCTCGACTTAGTAGTCTTAGACCTCAAAAACCCAGGCGTCCTTTTGAACGAACTACTTGAAGAAATGCATCTCAAAAGTTGTGCTTCTCGTTTATCCTCACTCCTCCCGTCATCAATAGCTATCCAATCAGGAACTCAAGGTACATGTAACCACTGCCTACAATAGCTATCCAATCAGGAACTGTCCCCAGTTTTAGTGCATGATCACTGGTGATTACAGTCTTCCCTGAAAGTCACAAAAATTGCCAAGTCAATAGAATCCAACCATATGAAAATCTTTTTTTTTATTGATAATCATACTAGTTCAATACGTGGTAGAAATAAACACTAATGATATAAAGTTCCTTGCACATATGAACCATTTAAAAATGGAGGCCTTGGAACTTGTCAGCTAGGAGACACTCCATATTGTTGAGTAGAAGTAACCTGTGTCGACAGCATTGTCTGATAAATTGCAGGTGCACGTGCAGGCACTTGCACTGATGTGCCTGCTGGAATTTACATGTTTCCAAACTTGCATTGTCCCATTTTTACATAGTAGGAACACTCCTTTTCACCCGGCATAAATTAGATGTAGTTATTAGCTCTTTCGTTCATTGTAAACCTGAGTTTTACAATAATATATCTACAAAACAGTAACTACATGAAAAGATGCAAACTGGTCGAAGTGGATATTCTTGATAATTCAATGTTACAAGACTCACTGATCCACCTCCTATATAGATAAATTTCCAATCTGTGACAACATATAAACAAAGGAATGAGAAATTCACAAGCAAGAAGAATATGGGACTCCAAGAGGTTAACAATTCTAAGGTTTCAGTTCCTTTACTCCAGAAGGGGCGTCTCTCTGCACCGAAAATCGAATGAGCATACTTCCAAGTTCCAACTAAGCATGAAATGCACAACTACAAGTATTACAATACTAACCTCGCTTAAGTAACAAACTACTAATTTCATATACTTAGTACTTAGAATACAAGACCCATTTGGAGATTATAAGCTAATAGCATCACCAGCCCGACATCAGTATATGAGCAAATATGATGGTAATATTTCCTAACACATTGCAATCAATAAATATTCATGCAATTATGACAGCAAAATGGATACAATGCACTTATGAAGCCTACACAAAGATGAACCAAGAGACAATTTTTGTAAAAAGATTTCTAATAACAAAAAGGTAAAGCATGGAGGTAATCCCTTAATTCTGTCAAAAAATAAGGTTTCCAATTTCAAATATACATAAAGACATTGGCCTTGGCAAGCATTGCAATTTCTGAAAATTGCTTATCCTATGTATAACAAAGTGTAGAGAGGAAAAAAATAACCCAAGGCCATGAAGAGATAAATGACATGATGTTCATGAGCAAGGGAAAAAAACTGAAGACAATTAAACAAACTCACTGTTGACATTG
The DNA here is from genome assembly GCA_003290165.1 of Berberis thunbergii. Classification (NCBI taxonomy): domain Eukaryota; kingdom Viridiplantae; phylum Streptophyta; class Magnoliopsida; order Ranunculales; family Berberidaceae; genus Berberis; species Berberis thunbergii. The sequence goes on from QNQO01007527.1 coordinate 134,990, forward strand.
GAGAAATTGACTGAATATGGAGAGCTTAGGTCTATTTACATGTTACAAGTTGCGAGCATAATTCATACATGAATTAGAGATAATCTTAGTTTACAAAAAGTAGAGGAAATTTCAACATGACAAGCATCAAACAAAATTAAACTGCTAAAAGTCCATAGGATTCTGAGGATGCTACTTCCTCAGGTACTTGCCACTTATGAATGCTTATGAGGCTGTGAACAACACAGTAATAGTGCATATTGTATATTCATATAAGAGTACAGGGATGAAGGATCAATTTACAGACATTTCTGTGATATGCTAGTTGTTAATAGCCTCCAAGGAGTATGAAATTCAACAATATTGAATATACACTCCAACAATGCCATTGGCATGCATCTTCTGAGCATACCATATATTAATGGCAAAAGGTAAATGCCCTTTGCAACTGCAAGAGATCTATTAGAGAAGAGGAGAAAATCAAAAGACAGGGGAGGAAGAGTCGAAAAGATGCAAATTCCAAGTGAAGAAGAAACAAACACGAAATGAGTAAGAATATGGAGAAGACATTACCCAGATCAGGGTTATCAGTCCAAAAAGCATGCGACACAAAATGAAGATAAGCCAGACAATTATAAGACAAGGGTAGTAACTTGAGATGCATGGATCAGAATGAACTTGCTTTCTAGATGTCAAAATGTCACACATTCACCTTGTAAAAGAAAAAACTCTTTAAGTTTCACATCAAAGATAAAGGGGTGGTCAGTCATGCATGCTACTTAACTTTCCTATTTATCAGATGACATCTTATGTGTTTCTAGCTATATGAATGTATTTCAGGAAACAGTAAGGACCTGAGTTGACAGTACTGACAATGTGGCACTTATGAAATGTTGCAGTGCTCGGAATTGAGAGTATCCAAGGTCTCCCTCATTAACACTGCAGAGAAAGAAAATGCAAAAGCATAAGTACGATTATAAGAAAAACTTGTATGCATTGCAATCTTACTAACCTTTATATCACCAACATAACTGATTGTGAAGGCTACCTGTAAGGGTATCCAGATGGGAAGAATTTGTTCACAAAAGATTCAACCACCTTACGAACTACAGGTCGCGAGTCCTCGATCACCTTGACCTACACAAGAAATAAATTTTGTAATATGGTTTAGAGAAAGCATTATTGTGTTCAACAAGCAAATGTTTCATACGATGTTACATACAATTTTAGTTGAAAGAAGCATCACAACAAGAATGATTCTAATATAAGGAGGTGAAATTGGCAATTCCAATTTCCACAAATTTATTCTGTAAGAAAATAAGAAGAAATGCAGGGCATAAGATGAGAGATAGAGAGAAACATTTATGGAATGCTAACAAACATCAGTAAGTGCACCCACCATTAACTACAATCAACATATTTCTATGTAGATCACATATTAATTGAAATTGTAGACTATTGCACGGTATAGTGAGTCTCGCCAAAATATGAAAGAAAGGGTATATTGCCACTTGGATTCTTCTTTAAAAAAAATTCAGTATATAATATGATAAATTTCCATTTGGGTTTGTCAACTACGATCACTATAATACAAAGAAGAGACTGATCACCGTGTAATGAAAACACAGTACTCTATTTTTTTCTAAATTCATGCTACACACCTTTGAGAGGTTGGTGGTGTTCACCTGTTTGCAACATCAAGTAAAACACTCCTAATTGCCAAAATTTTCCACCTATAACTCCGATCTGAACTCAAAGCAACAAAAACTTAGAATGAACAAGTGTGAAATGCAGAACAAAAAACAATTAAACTATCAAAAGATCATGAACTCTAATATCTAAACAATAAACTGAAGTAAAATCAAAACTAGTTCCAAAAAATTCGAGAACTAAGATACCTAGAACACCAGCGAAACCGAGCAAAATGAAGGCGAGGCATGATTTGAGACTTACCAAACAAAGTGATCCTTCAAAGCTCTAAATCTAACATTTCTTAACTGGAAAAAGTAAGACAAATTCAATCAAACAAACAAAAGAAAATGTTCAGAGATCCGAAACACAGAGTCAACAAAACAAACTGAAAAGTGAAAAAAAATATCAATCAAGAATTGAAAAAAAGGAGACATAACGAAATCGAGAGATTCGATGGCGTTGAAAGCAAAGCAAAGCAAGAAAGGGTAAGTTGAGTTACCTTGAATGAACATGAAAGCTCAATACGAGAGAGGGAGGGGTCCAATCGTCACAAAATGGTGCGGTGATTTCGTGTTAAGTTGAAGAGGATCAAGCAAACCCACCGCACCCTTTTAGTTGAAAAAGAGTAAACTATTTGGTCTGAAACTATCTCAAAATCGATCTCGCTTTCTACAAACAAGTCAAAATTTTACTTCAATCCAACTCTATTGGGCAAAAACCAAGCAATCCAAAGAGAACAAGAGGGAAGTTATCTTGCTTCGTTCTAACTTGGTCAGTCGCCATTGAAGAAATGAAACGAAGGGAAATAGATGAAAGATAGGATTTGGGTGTGTTGAAAGGGGAATCGAAATCGAAATGAAAGAAGAGATTTCGATGTTAAACTTGAAATTTTTGTCTTAATTTAGGTTTGAGAGAGAGAAGAAAAATGGCGCTACGTCAAATGTTGGGCTGAGTGCTCTTGGCATTTTATAATCCCGCCTAATTTTAGATAGCGATGGCGTTTTTAGATTCAATAGTAACTGAAACTTAACTTTTCATAGCAAATGTGTAAAAAACATTGTTATTAAATGCTATAAAAGTGGACTTGTGGTGTAGTGTTGAGATTTCTCATACTAGCTACATCGCTAATCCAAATGAGTTTTTTGGTTTTGGGGTACATTCATTTGGGAATGTAGTCAATTAGCTTTGTCTCAGGTTTTGAGAGTTTTGGGCGGCATGGTTGGAGGTTTATTTTTATGGGTGATTATCTTCAAATTTATAGTATTTTTGTCTACTTCAATTTTTCAACAAATGTTTCACTTATTGAAAATTGTTATTTTATTATTGAATTTCACATCCCGAATTTGGGAGAAATGAATAAGCGTACGTGGATATAAGGATTTTATTTTCATGAAAATCGAGGAGCAACAAGCATCGTATCAAAGAGTAATCAAGATAAGTAGGATAATAAAAAGGAGTCATTGTTATTGTTCTAATCATGTTTTTACCATCCGCATACTACATTATTGCTACATGCGTGGAAGCCAATGGTCAACTTATCGATTGAAACTGCATGATTACTGGGAGCTTGTACATTACATCATTTGCATATTGTTTGAGCGTGCATGAAACTTATGATGATGAATGCTCCGTGTCTATATATATGCATGATTTTATCCTATCTTGTTGTGTGTTACACTATACAAATTTTTTCACTTTGATTACACCCTGCGACGTACTAAGGTTCTCCCTTAGTTTATTGCCTTGATATATGATCACTGACTCAATTCAAACATGTTACAAGAATCACACAAGATTACTCTAGCAATCTCATGTCTAAGAAAAGTTTACTCCTGCAAACTCATATCTTTCTCCCATCCTCCCAAATGCCTCATAAAAAGGCTATATTATTCAAAACTATGCAATAACTAATTCTCTATGTGTCACTCAAGCATTTGCCACCTAACTAACACATTTCATCACATGTCCAAATGCGAGCCTCTTGCATTCAAACATTTGAATCAGGCCCGCAAGCCCTGGTCCATCATCCGTACTGAGTGTGAGCATCCATACTCTGACATGATCGACCAATAGTTTGTCAGCACACTACACCAAAAATGGCCATTAGCAACGGTTTTAAACCGTGGGGGTAACCCATTGGCACGGTTTAGAACCGTGGGCTGTAGAGGCGTCGCTAAATCCCTAGTAACGGCTAAAAACCGTGGCTAAAATATTAGCAACGGTTTTATCTCGAGGACGGTTGATGATTTAGCCACGGTTATAAACCGTTGCCAAAATCTTAGCCACGGTTCTAAGCCGTGGGCAAGTGTAGTCACGGCTTAAAACCGTGGCAAACTTGCAACAGTTTTAATTTGTTGCAATAGCTTTAGCAACGGTTTTAAGCCGTGGCCAATACTAGCCACGGTTTTTAGCCGTTGCAATAATTAGCCAAGGTTTAAAACCGTTGCAAATTTTTTTTTTATTTATTTTTTTTTTGCTGTCAAATGACTTTTTATTACATCTTATAAGTTTGATTTCTAGAAAATAAAAATTTTAATGTGCCAAGTAATGTAATTAATGGAGGCAAAGTAATGTAATTAATAAGATAACATTGAGTCACAAAATCTATCAAATAATATCTCAAATACAATGACACACACACAAACTTAAATATCTCAAATACAAAGAAAGTGGAACAACGTCATTGGTTCTCTACTCTTGAAGTTTGCATAGCTCATTGAAAGCTTCAAATATGTCAATGCTAGACTGGTGAATGGTGCACACTACAGTTCGTCCTGTGTCCACTGTGTTTCTCACTATTCTCATCACAATTGTTGTTGCTCTAGCGTCAAGTCCAGAGGTTGGATGAACCAAGAGTACCCATCCCAACTCAGCCACATCTCTTCCCACACACCAATCTGCCTGTTAGCTCTTGGACGGCTTTCCCAGGTTTCAAAGCAACTAGCTTTGTCAAAAAGTTTACCTGCATTTAGATTAGCATAGTTTCATGCCCAAAAGAATAGTAGTTTCATGGGGTGAGTTACAAGAGTGTAGCAGCTTGGGCCCAGTGCCAGTGCATGGCATAAAGAAGTAGCACAAACAAAATGAAGGTGCACATTGTGATTTTTTCCAAAGGGTAGTTAACTGGTTATTGTTTTACCAAATATCAGCTATTAAACAGTTAAAAACACTTTAAAAAAGGTAACTATTTTAAGCCATCATTTGAAACTCTTAATACTTGATGCATCATATTCATTATTAGTGTTCATATTTTTCCACAACTGGGAACAAATACAACTGCAAAAACTGATTAACAAATTTTAAATACTCAAGAGCTTGCCTAATGATTGTGCTTAAACATGTCTGACATGCAATTTAGTGCATGATTTTTACAATAGGCATTTCTTGGTGAAATGTTGGTTGGATTAGGTTAAAGAAATGTTTGAAGTTGCTCTATTCACTTCTTCAAAACAATCAACCATTAGATCCCCTACTTGGTTATACATCTCTGCCCAGTAAACAACACTGTAAAAGCACTTTAAATAGATTCCCATGAATAAACATCAAATTTGAGGGTGTAACATATTGATGACACCCTTAATGATTTCAGGATGATAAAAACTTGAAGGACAGTTGTATCCTATAACCTGATTTAAAAAATAAAAATATATATATTTAAACAAGCAAGTGCAAACCTCTGCTTCGGGGACAGTAGTAAGACCACGATCATTTGTTTCATCCAATATCCCACCTCCCACCATATCGAGCTTCCTCTCTTATCAAAACAAGCCTGGAAAGCAGCTTTCGATCAGGAACGATGGGCTTAGACTCCATTGTCTGCACAATAATTTAATCTTTTGGTGATTAACAAGTAATAGTAATGGTTGACCTAAAAACTTTACTCATGTAAAAGCACCATAAAAATAAATAAAGCATCACAGTACTTGTTTGGTAGTTACCTCCAGTAAGTCATCAGCCTGGTTTGCTATATCATCGAGGTTTGCCCCAGGAAATTGAACTTTTGTACCTCTCTCACCTTGAAGTACTCCACCTCCACCAGCCACTCGTCCTAGCAATTCAATTTATAATAAAGTAGGCAAACCGGAAACCTTGAATTTTTTTTGTGAAGGCTTGATAAACCCATCATCCAATGCTTTGTCTATGAAGGTCAGTAGATAGTTGTAATTTCCATCCACATTCAACAAACCCACCTGCACAGATTTCCTCACTTTGTCAAGCAAATGAAGGTAACAAAAACCAAGACTCCATGGTTGGTTTTTTGATTTGGTTTTAGTTGCTTACAGGTTTGTCATGGATGCCAAGTTGATCCCAAGTGATGACCTCCAAGAGCTCCTCCAATGTGCCATACCCACTGCAGTAGGAAAATGAAAAATCTCATAATCTCTAGCAAACAATAATAATGTCACTGAAAAATATCATAATCTCTAAACTGCTGAATCTAATCCAATATAGTAGTATGTACGTATAAACAGTAGACTCAATTGGCTAACCTATTCAATCAATTCAAGAGCAAGGGCCCTAGGGATGGTGACTTCATCCACTTGAGCTGAGACGCTAGGTTTTTGAGTGAGCAAATAAATATCAACTAAGAAGCAATCAAAATAAATAAAAAAAACTTAGAGATCTATCATTCACTCACAGCTGATATTCGATTTAACTTTTCCAACACCTAATATTCGATTTGGATCATCTATATTTATAGAACAAGGACCATAAACTTTCCATCCTAAAATATATGGATGCATACCAAGGTATTATGGGGATCATCATAATACCGCCCATAAATACTGTCTTACAATAGTCAATGTATACATATTATAGTAGGATTACAATTCTTGATGACAATATCGACCAATTAGATAGCAGTAGTTTAGAAATATATCAAGAAAACTCGACAGGTCGAGGGAATCTTACTTGACAGCCTGATTAATGACTTCAAAGGGATTTGTCCCAGCATGCATACAGACCAGATGAAGCCCTTGATTGGTCTGAACATCTGTATCTCCTGAAAATAAATCAAGACAAAACACCAGAGTTCGTTTGGGTCCTTCCATACCCATATCTTTCTTGCTTTTAAAATGGTGAATAGGTCCCTACTGATTTGGATTCAACCATGCCAGAACTTGGAAAAGTCTTTGAAAGATCTGGAATTATTATTTCTATTTCCTACATAAAGGGCCACCATAATCAGATCCATAAAATAAGGAGAAAAAAAGTTTTAAAAACGAGATGCATCAAGTAAAACTTCATAGCTAGCAAACAAAATTGATGGAAGCATCATGTTCCTGGCATGCTCTAATATCAGATATACAAATATTGCATTCTTTCATGATGATGATGATGAATATGATGGATTCAACATCAACATATGCTCAGATGTAGGAAGTGGCATATTGTCAAAACCAAAGTTATGCATTTTAAATAGGAAGTGGCATGTTCTAATAAAAAGGTGCATAAAAGAACAAGTGTCTTACCCGCCTTGCATATTTGATTCTAGCTTGGAAGCCAATGTTTTATTACGGCCACAAATAATAATAATTTGCCCAAATGGCTTGCCTAACTCTTCATCAAACAGTGATTCTCCGAGAGCTTTTGCAGTTTTCCTGACAGGACCCATCCCTTCACCACCTCCCATTAGCAGAACAGCAGGCAAGTTTGGATCCATTTCTAACTCATCCTGTAACTGGTCCTGTTTAGATGTTGAACAGACTAAAATAAGATACTACTTATTACATCAAAATAATTAATTTAAAAAAAACAAACAAAGTTAGATGTTGAACAGACTAAATAAGATACTACTTATTACATCAAAATAATTCATTTTAAGAAAACCAAACAGAGTAATTTAGTAACACATTAATCTCAAGTCTAACCTTCGAGATAATTGCTTGACAAAAAGAGGGCCTCACAGGCAAGCCAAAGACACGAATATGATTGGGTTCTAGGCCATCTACCAAAGCTCTCTTGGCTACCTCCTTTGAGGTGCAGTAACATCTACTAACTTTAGTACTGAACCTATACAAAAAACACATTGGTCAGATCCTCCTAAAGGCATGATAGTTAAACCTCCTACAAAATGTAATTTGAATTTTAATTGACTGACCAAGTGCGATGGCAGGTGTTGAGGTCTGTAATGACTGTAACAAACACTACTTTCTTCTGTAGGCCTTCCCACTTAAGCACCCACAAAGGAATATGCTGCATGAGAGGATGGACACTTGTAATAATATCCGGATTGTACTTCATTAGACCAACCTCCACTTCTCTTCAATTACAAAATACAAAAACGTCAGCAATTTAGAACATAAATATCATCGACGGTCTCAAATAAAACAACAAATTAGAGATGAAGTAACAAGATTTCAATAACTAAAGTCAGGGTCGAACAGTTAAAGAGAATATTGCTAATTGTTAAAGAGAATTCAGGATTGCATTTCTCAAGAGATGCATTTTTTGAAAATTGGCAGCACATTCAAAAGGTAATTACAAGGTGGTATTCTGGTATTTGACATGAATATACCACCTAAAGTAAACAATCTACATGAATAATAATTATGTGTACATTTTCCCATTCAGCCAGAATGTACAACATTTTGAGACACAAACAAGTCGTTATACTAGGCCTCATCCAAGGCAAGGGAGCTTGACAACAATAAGAAGCAAATGTACCTCAATGACATAATTCATATTGTTTGGAACGGTGTCTCATGCATCAAGAGCGTCAATAGTCTAAACATTAAGGAAGCAATGAACAACTTAAAAGGATGCATTGCACAGTAAGATATGAATCATGATCACAATATTCAACTTTCTATGTACTAGACCTGCAGCTACTACATGAAATGTCAAAAACATTTAAAACTTAGCAGATAAAATTATTAATTATATACTAAAATATCTTGAACTATTCAAGATGTAATAGGATGACTGGAAGCATTAATATGAGCTACGCTAACCTTGCCCGCTTGTGAAAAAAACTCCTAAAAACTCATAAATATGAGCAAATAAAAAAACTCACAAAAAATAGTGTAGGTTAGACCATACCTTATGAATAGTAAAGGCTGGTTGGAGATGTTTGAACCCAAGTTATGGAGCTCTAGAACAACTCGTGACAAACTTTAGAAGCATACAACCCTCACTTGGCTCAAATTTTGCAATAATCTGAAATGGCATAATACAAAGAAATAGATGATGGTAATACAGAGATAAAAATGCAGCATATGTCCACACAGTAATATAAGGCCTTACTTATCAAGCAATTTAAACATCCAAACCAATCAAAAAATTAGAAAACAAAATCAAGTAATTAAATATGTTTTAGACTCGGGACTCTAGATGTTCTTCATCCCCAAAGTTGAACCCATCATCCTAGTATTGTGGTGGATATGCAAAATCCCCAACTTTATGATCTGTGTCACTTTCAACGGCTTTATCTACAAGTGTTTGTGCTGATTTATTCCTCGGCCTGAAGCTTGACTGGTTGATAGTCATTGCCACTTGTACTGCCTTGTGCCATGGCAAGAACCTTCATGCCCATCTCCCAAAAGCTCCTCAACATCTCTATAAATGACCTATGTCCAAGTCCCAACAACATCATTGCCCGCAACATGTAAAGCTAGCCACTCTTCACACTCTGCAAATGCCTTCAATACTATAGGATCAACTCCTTTCCTTCAAATGAGACCTGTTCTTGGTAACGAAATTTCACAAAAACAAAAATGTGTTGTGCATGTGCTTAGCGTAGTACATGGGTAGGTAATTTGGACGATGCCTAAGTGAGCGCCTTTGACGACATCCTTTGGTGGTGCCCTATTCAAAAGGAGCCAATGTAAATTACACTGAGTACCTAGAGGTCTCCTTTCATTACATAGGGACTACTAAGATGTTTAGGCATCCACCCATCTCCATCCTAACACAGTTTCAAAGTGGTAGGAGCCACTCAGTCATCCAAATTTCCCGACGAATTTTTCCCTTCTTATGTGATCCATATACCAGTACAAAAATTGTTGTTTCTCTTAAATTTTAAAGCTTCACCTGAAAATGGAAAATCATAAATGCATACCTCATAAAGATTTTTTTTTCTTCATTGTAAATTTAGCTACGCTAAACTACGAAATTACACTGAAAACTATACTTGAAAAGTATCCATCCAATCTTAATCAAAACCTACTACTTGACAAATTTCTCGTTATTCGGGCAAAACTAGTCTACAAATTTGATCTCAACAAGCATGGATAAAATTGTATTCAGAAAGAAACCCTGTTTTTGGATCAAAAGCCTGTTGGTCAATCAAAACACACCACACCACAACATTTGCCGCTTCACAAATTTCTAGCAGTTCTGATAAAACTATACCAAATCTCTACTAATTACAATTCCAATTTTAATCTCATCAAGAAACAAGATCAGTAACGTATCAAGAAGGAAACGCTAATCTTGATCAAATAATCGGAAATCTGAAAATATGACTGAAGATGTGGGAGAAAATCGTACCTAAGAATTGAAGAAGAATTCGGAGCGGAAGAAAGACTCGACATGGATAAATCGTACATTTGCGTTCGACCTAATTGGGTTCAGAGAACCCAACTCTTTTGTTTTTTTTCGCCCCATGTTTTACCAGGAATCATCCCGCACAGTAAATGAAGGGAAAATGAATTATAAGGTCTATATTTTATGATTGTACACTACATCGTACTTTTACTTTTTTTTTTGAAAAGCGTGATGAATTTTTAAGAATCTCATAACCTATCAATTGGGCGACTTATAGGTTAACACCCATTAGAAAGTAACCATTTTCGTGTGTGAAGTGTCCTTGGTTACATAAATTTCAAGCATTCAAAGAATAGAAAGGAAGGTGCAAACCTTGTGCACTGGATACAACGAGTCGTCACTGTCTTCACCAATGGCCCCAAATTCTTATCAACAACAGATCTCTTAACGTCAATGAACCGCCCACGATCAGGTCCAAATGCCATAGACGGATCTTGCAAATCACATTCTCCACCCTGATCACAAATGGGGCAATCCAGCAGGTGATTCATCAGCAAAAACTCCATAACCCCTTCACGAGCCTTCTTCACAATATGAGTATTCGTCTTAATTTTCATACTTGACATAAAGAAGAAGAATAAAAAAACAACCCAAACAAGTTAGACCAACAAAAAAAAAAAAAAAATTTGTGATCAACGTTGATGAAATCTGACCTGGGAGAGCGGGCATGGCGCAGGAAGCGACCGGCTTGGGCGATTTCTCAACCTCTACCAAACACATCCTGCAATTCCCAGCAATGGAGAGGAGACTGTGGTAGCAGAACCGAGGAATGTCGACCCCGGCGACTTCACAAGCCTGGAGGACAGTGAATCCCTTAGGAATTTTGACTGGGTACCAATCGACGAAAACCTCAATTGCTTCATCGAGGTTGGGGAGATGAACCCTAGCTCCAGCTACAGGGATTCGTGGAGGGTGAATTTCAGGGGCCTCGCTGCGGCTGCTTCAGGGTTTTAAAGCTTTGGGGTGGAGACGATTCCTCTGAAATTGGATGACGATGCGAGAACCCTAGAGGAGAACCGATTGAAGGCTGCGAAGGAGGAGGAGGATCTCGAATGGCTAGATGGCCAAACCCCATCGCATTTTGTTGCTTGTACAAACACAGACACTGCACTGTGTTTTGGTTGTTTGGGTTGCTCGACTTCTCCCTCTCTCTTTCCTTCTCCTTCTCCTTCTCCTTCTCTCTTTCCCTCTCCTTGAAATTTTAGGGTTTGAAGCAAAGGGTTGAAAAGGGGGAGATGGAGCGGGAACGCAAAGCGGGAAGAAATTTTTTTTGCAAAATTTCGCCCTCGAGAAATCGACTTACTTCTCCACACATCCACGCGCAACACACGTGCAAGTTTGCAACGGTTTTAAGCCGTTGGACACTATAGCCACGGTTTTTAGCCGTGGCAAACACACCAATGGTTTAGAACCGTGGCTAAGCTTGTTTTTAGCCACGGTTTTAGGCCGTTGGCCATTATAGCCACGGTTTTTAGCCGTGGCAAACACACCAATGGTTTAGAGCCGTGGCCACCTCCGTGTAGCTAAACAGGCCTTTCGGTGTAGTGGCAGTCCATCATCACGCACCACCATCCATGCTCGCATCAATCATGCATGAGTCCACCCACGCATAGTCCAGCATCCAAATACAGTCTGCCATCCATGCATACACCGAGCATGCATCGTACAAGAACGCACAATTTTTTGTTTCAATCCATCACTAAGCCAACGTCTAATCAGTCATTCGATCATCTCATCCATCTACAAGTAATCCCAACTTGCTTTCAAGCATACCTTGGCCATGCACCGACTCTGCATCCACCTTGACATAGACCTAAGATACACCCTAGAGCCGTACACGCATTATGATGATCTCGAGGAATTACGACTTCAAGCGTCAGCCAACACTGATCCAACCCAATTGGTTCTAAGCCCGCCAACTGCAGTCCACCAGGCGGACCCAAACTCTCACAGAATGCTAGGCCCACTTGTCTCACAGTTATCCTCAATACCCGTAAGCCCTCTTCAGGCAAGTATTTCGAGCATCAGCTTTGAACGGGCAACTACAGCTGCTCTCTATTTCCAACTAGGAAGCAAACAATAGAGTATCTTCCATACAAGGAAACTCCCTTCTACGGATTGCTTTTTGATTGGGAACTATCTCCCGCTTATCTAGGAACACAGAGTTAACAAAGAACTTCCCTCCTACAACACGACTCCTAATTAGGGAGGGATATCCATGAAGATCTCCTTCCTAAACTATGCTTATGATGGCATGGTAGAATCATGACTCCTTGCACTATAAATAGGACATGAGGTTGGTAAGCTAAGGTACGCTACAAATTCCCTGTTATAGCATTACACCTTTCTCAGAGCTTTGTATGACTTTATTATCGGAGTGTCATCGGCCACACCAACATGGTTTGTGGCTCACGTGCGTTCTTGTGCATCAGTTTGGTGTCGTCCGTGGGGACGACAGTTTTTAACTTTACACTAAGCATCATCTCTTGGCGTATCTTGTCACGCAGGGCAGCTAACTCATGTGCCCGCGCCAACAGCAGCACCGTTGAATCCCGAGTAGGATGTACAATCTATTTTCATACACCAGGCTCTGTCGATGATTAAGATGCTCAAATCCATGAAGCAGAGCCCTAACGAGATGCTAGAGATGCATGTAACCCGCTTTAACAGCGGATTGACCACCGTCCGCGTACGCAACGATCGTTTCAGCCTTCATCAACGAGTTGTTAAAAGGAAAATTTTACAACTGTCCGACATTGGACCCTCCAGCAAATATGGCGGACCTGATAAAGGAAGCGCAAAACTTCATTGTCCTTAGAGAAAGACTGAAATGAACCGAACCCGGGGGAGCCATCGGTCAACATAGTACATGTGTTTCAGGGAGCACATTCCGAGTCTGAACTATCCAACAGGTCCAGAAAGAAGGCTCTACGAGTTCCGAGGATTCAAGCGATACGCGGCGAGCAGCCGCCGCAACGTGGTAGAAGGTAAGGCTCATCCGCGGCGCTGGTATTCACGTAGAAGGATCTTCAGGGTATAGAACTCCCGCGCGACGACCTGGTAGTGACAAATTCCCTGACGGGCTGGGAGGTAAGAAGGTCCTTGGTTGGTACTTGAAGCTCAATAAACATGTTCCTCCGCACGCTCCGCAGCATGCAACTGAACGAAGCAGCATTGACCCCTAATAGTCGTCCAGTAACCGACTTCAGTGGCGAAAAATAGCTCCTCGTGGGAAAGATACAGTTGATAATAAAAGCAGCCGAGCAACCGTCTCACAAACCCTGTTTCAAGAGTTCATAGTGATCGACACGCCTTCGGCGTACAATGCTGTTCTAGAAAGACTCTGGATACATTATGGGAGTGGAGGTCTCCACCCTGCACCAGTGCCTCAAGTACCCTACGAACCAAGCGGTCAGTACATTGATAGGAGATCCATTGGCGGCCAGGGAATGCCAATACATGGCGACTTTACCTTCCGACAATTCTCAACAGGCAACAAATCCAACGGTCAAGACTACCCTCCGAACAGTCTGAAGCACAGAAGAGGAACAACAAACACCGGGGAACGAAACACTAGTAAGCTTTCGAAGAAGGCCCAATGTCAGAGAGCCAGATAAATAAACCGCCATATTCTGCCTCGACAGCCCTCGAAATAGCAAGGCCATTCAGATCAATTCCCGCCTAAGCAAGGTAGTGGCGAAGCATCTTACGGATCTGTTGCAGCGTAACCAAAACATCTTCGCTTGGACCATGCAGGATATGGTGGGGATCGATCCGTCAATAATCACCCATCACCTCGAGGTTGATTCCTCAAATAAAATCGTCAGGCAAAATAAGATGGTCGTGGCGCCCGAAAAGAACGCAATGATAAACGAAGAGGTACATCGTTTACTCGACGCGAACATGATCAAGGAAGTGCGATACCCCGATTCGCTAGCAGACACTGTTCTCGTCAAAAGGAAAAATGGGAAGTAGAGAGTGTGCGTAGACTACACTGACCTAAACAAAACCTGCCCAAATGACAACTTTCCACTTTCCCGCATCAATCAGATCGTAGACGCCACTTAAGGACACAGACTACGCAACTTTATGGATGCCTATTCAGGCTACAATCAAATATTGATGTACTCCCCATATCAAGAGAAAACTTCTTTCGTAAAGGAAAGAGGAATATATTGTTATAGGGTAATGCCATTTGGCTTACAGAACGTAGGGGCTACTTACCAACGATTGGTCAACCGAATGTTCAAAAAGCATATTGGTAGAAATATGGAAGTATACATCGACGACATGTTGGTCAAGAGCCTTCGCAGCCCCGAACACATACAAGATCTTGCCGAAGCATTCAACCAACTCAGGAAATACCAGATGAAATTCCTAGGCTACATTCAGACTCGAGTCGGGGATATTCCTAGGCTACATAATGAACAAAAGGGGGATCAAAATCGATCCAAAATAGATTCAGGCTCTTCTCGACATGAAATCCCCGACCAATATCAGAGACGTTCAAAACCCGATTGGGGGGATAGCAGCCTCAACAGTTTTATATCAAAGTCGTCTGACAAATACCTCCCATTCTTCAAGATACTAAGAGGGAGCAAAGGATTCTTGTGAAACGAGGAATGCGAACTAGCCTTTTAGAGCCTGAAAGCATACATGGGGAATCCGGAGCTACTCTCAAAGCCCGCGATAGGTGAAACACTATACTTATACTTGTCTATTTCCAAACACGCTATCAGTTCAGCCCTCGTACGAGACGACCAAAAAACGCAGAGGCCAGTATACTACACCAGCAAAACCTTCGTAGAAGCAGAAACACACTATCCAGACCTGGAAAAGTTGGCTTTGGCACTGGTCGTATCCTTTAGGAAACTGAGGCCCTATTTTCAAGCCCACTCCATAACAGTCTTGACCAAACATCCACTCTGTTCGGTATTGCATAAACCCAAGCTATCTAATAGGATGGTGAAATGGTCAGTAGAATTCAGGCAATTCGACATAAGCTACATTCAAAGAATCGCCATCAAAGCCCAGGCGTTTGCAGACTTCATCGCTGAATTTACCGGCGGAGAAGAGCCGAGGGTAGACTTTCAACTCTCGAAATCAGATGTCCAAGCATGAACCCTGCGTCACAACGGATCGTTAACAGATAGGGTGAGCGAAGCAGGGATCACACTCCGCTCCCCCAACGTCTACACCCTCGAAAAGGCCATCAGATTCTGCTTCCCTACTTCAAATAACGAGGCCGAATATGAAGCACTTTTGTCCGTTCTGAAGCTAGCTTTTGGGATCGGCATATATCACCTAACAACATACATCGACCCAAGATTAGTGGTCAACCAGGTCAAAATAGATTTCAATAGCAAAGATCTCCGCATGATAGCCTACTACAACAAGGTACTTGGCGTAATGGGCAAATTCAAAAGCTGTCAGCTCACACAGTGCCCCCGAGACGATAACCAAAGAGCTGACGAGCTAGCAAAACAAGCCTCAACCTCCAACGAAGTCTTCAATGGCCTCATTGAATATCAAGAGAAGTCAAGCCTCGACGAGGATGAGCACAAAGATATTTGCACCGCCGAAGCACAATCAAATTGGATGACTCCGATACTAGAATATCTATAGTATCGGGAGTCCTACCGACCGAGAAGGTCGAAGCATGAAAACTTAAAAATAGAACAGCAAGGTACACTCTCCTAAATGACAAGTTATACAGGAGATCGGTGACATGGCCCCTGCTCCAATGCCTATCGCCTTCAAAGGCAAGCTAAGTCTTGGGAACTATCCACAGCGGTATTTGCTGGAATCACCCAGGCGGGAGAACCCTCGCCCATAAGGCCCTGACTCTAGGGTATTATTGGCCAACCATGCCGCGAGACGCCAAAAATATTGTTCGCAAGTGCAACAAATGTTAGAGGTTCATGCCATATACCCATATGTCGGCCCAGCCACTGACTCCAATGACTAGTCCATGATCGTTCGTACAATGGGGAATGGACATCGTTGGGTAGCTCTCAGCATCAGCTGGTAAAAAATTCCTTCTTGTCACCATCGACTACTTCACCAAGTGGGTCGAGACAGAGCCCCTATCCAAAATAGGGCAGGTCCAGATTGAAAATTTCATATGGGCCACAATCGTCTGCAGATTTAGCATCCTCAGAGTATTGGTCAGTGACAGCAGAACTCAATTTGAAGGTAGCAATGTCAAAAAACTGTGCAAAAGTCTAAGAGTCAAGCATCATTTATCCTCGCCATGACACTTACAGGCGAACGGCCAAGCGAAAGTTACCAACCGGACAATCCTAGAGTCCATCAAGAGAAAACTCGATGTCGCCAAAAGAAAATAGGTTCCAGAGCTACCAAAAATACTCTGGGCATATCGAAGACTAAAAAATCCCTACCAAATAGACATTCTTCGCCCTAGCATTCAGGTCAGAAGCTATGGTTCCAGTAGAACTAGAGGTGCCAACCTTCCGAACGGAAGAGTTCAGACCAGAAGGTAACAATGAGGCCTTATGCGTGGGACTCGACCTCCTTGACAAAAAATGAGATCTAGCTTTCACCAAGGTTGCCGCTTGCCAACAGCGGATGGTGCAATTTTATAACAAGAAGGTCAAGCCACGGGAATTCAAGGTAGGGGATTGGGTACTCAGAAAGACCTAGCAGAACACCAAAGAGACCGGAGCGAGAAAGCTAAATCTGAATTGGGAATGACCTTACAGGGTTGCCAAGGTCAATAGGCTAGGAACGTACTAGGTGGAAAACGCAAATGGCGACGAGCTTAAACGACCATGGAATGTTGAGCACCTCAAAAATATTGTCAATAAAATATTTTAATTTTACTGAAACTTCCACTGCCATCTGTTACAACTGACCAAACTTTAATATCTCCCCGAAGTCTAATCCACTCCGTTCAAGTCGCGATGGTTGAGGAAGTGGGAGCCTAGTCGGCGCTTGTCTGCTGATGATGATGACTTGCCAAGGGATCATTGCTCTCAATACAGACAATGATCACCGAACTAACCAGGTAAGCTTAGTCAGTTCGCGACTGATGACGACGGCTTCTAGTGCCCAAAGCTTAATCCGCTCCATGCGGGTCACGACGGCTGAGGAAGTGGGAATCTAGTCAGTTTGTCCGCTGATGATGATGACTCGCCAAGGGATAATTGTTATCGATACAGACAATGATTGTTGAACTTTTCAGGCAAGCTTAGTAAGTTCGCGACTGATGACGACGACTTCTGGTGCCCAAAGCCTAATTCGCTCCACGCGGGTCACGGTGGCTGAGGAAGTGGGAGTCTAATAGTCAGCATTTGTCCACTAATGACGATGACTCGCCAATGGATCAATGTTTTCGATACAGACAATGATCACCAAACTTACAAAGGTAAGCTTAGTTAGTTTGTGACTGATGAGGACGGCTTCTGGTGCCCAAAGCCTAATCCGCTCTATGTGGGTCATGACAGCTGAAGAAGTGGGATTCTAGTCAGTGATTGTCCGCTGATGACGACGATTCACCAAGGGATCATTGTTCTTGATACAGACAATAATCGCCAAACTTATCAGGTAAGCTTAGTCAGTTCGCGACTGATGACGACGACGACTTCTAGCGCCCAAAGCTTAATATACTCTGCGCGAGTCACGACGGTTGAGGAAGTGGGAGTATAATTTTGTCAGCTGATGACGATGACTTGCCAAGGGATTATTGTTCTCAATATAGACAATGATCGCCAAACTTACCAGGCAAGCTTAGTAAGTTTACGACGACTTTTGGTGCCCAAAGCCTAATCCGCTACGCATGGGTCACGACGGCTGAGGAAGTGGGAGTGTAGTAAGTGTTTGTTCACTGATGACGCGACTTGTTAAAGGATCATTGCTCTCGATACAGACAATGATCGCCGAACTTACCAGGTAAGCTTAGTCAGTTCGTGACTGATGACGACGACTTCTGATGCTTAAAGCCTAATCCGCTCCACGCGGGTCACAACGGCTAAGGAAGTGGGATTTTAGTCAGTGTTTGTCCGTTGATGACGATGACTCGCCAATGGATCATTGCTCTCAGTACAGACAATGATCGTCGAACTCACCAGGTAAGCTTAACCAGTTCACGACTGATGATGACGGCTTCTGGTGACCAAAGTCTAATCCGCTCCACACGGGTTACAACGGTTGAGGAAGTGAGGAGTCTAATCAGCGCTTGTCTGCTGATGACGACGACTCGCCAAAGGATCATGGCTCTCAATACAGACAATGATCATCGAACTTATCAGCTAAGCTTAGTCAATTCGTGACTGATTGCAACAACTTCTGGTACGCCAAGCTTGATCTGCTCCGCGCGGGTTATGATAGCCGAACAAATGGAAGCAGAAGTTAACACTAGTCCGCCAATACTGAAGAAGTCATTACAGACAATGAATGAGGGAATCTGGTCAACCCCTGGCCAATAACGACTTTCGTTGGTTTACCCCTAATCTGTCACAACAGCAATATAGTTTGACTGAAAAATATAGCCATTCCGCCTAGCAGTACAAACTCTATGGTCTACAAAACAACCAAAGCAAATACGACAATACAGGGAAAAAACATCACTTTCATTCAAAAATGTCTATATAATATATGCCCAGGAAAGGAGATTACAATCAATCTAAGGAGAAGCATCATTCTCATCTGTTAGCCTTGTAGTACCAAAGTCCTCCCCTCGATTGATCGGCCCAAAAGCAACCATTCTATAGCTGGCAAAGTCAAGATTGATATCGGGGTGCTATCCTCTGATCAGTTCCAAGAGCTCCAGTCTGCCCCGAATGACCTCAATCGAGATTAGCGGCCTCCTGCCAGACACGTCAAAGTCCACTGCGCCCAACAAGGCCACATGGTGCGAGCACTCTTTCGCCAGCAACCGCTCCACTTCCAGAGCACGGTGAAGCCCCTCGTCAACCGCGACCTCCAGCTGCTGCCTTCCAATGGCCCATTCTGCCTTCGCCCGCTTCTTCTCAGCTTCCTGAGCCTCTCGTTCAGAAGACCACCTGTCCACAACCACATTCATGCACTCTAGTTCAGCCCTGGTTCGCCTCGGTTCAGCACGGGTTGACGTCAAATCGGACTTGGTAGCCGTCAGCCAAGCCCTCTCATCAGCAACTGTTGCATCAGTAACGAGGGGTGTGGCCTCTTTTCCCTCGCTATTCGAAACAGTGCCAGAACCTTTCGCCCAATAGAGAGCGTCCGAATACGACATCTGCATATTAGCGAAGTTCTTTTCCAAAGCAAGGTCCTTCCCATGGGCTTTAGGGTGCAGCAAGATAAGACCATACGGCTCTAAGGCATGAGTACTAAAGGGAGAAGCCACCTTGATAGAAGTCTGCCTATTCTTCGAGACTACAACCGGTGGTACATTCGCCTCCAATTCAGCAAGCCTGGAAGGGCTGGGTGGGGCTAGGCTTCTCTTCCTCATACGGCAAGCAACCACCCCCTCAGCCAGTTAACCTGACACGAGGTGAGCACCATAAAAGCACCGCAGCAACCCGCTGTGAGCGACATTGCCTAGCATTACAACCTCATCAACAGAAATCAAAGGGAGCCTGAGAAACTCCTTCTCTATCCGCATATCTTCCTCGCTAAGAGATAGAATAACAAACTTCCCTGAAACAAAGAAACAACGTCAGAACCCATGTTGCAAAAGGAACACACGAAGATATGCATGCGCCAACGACCAAGGGACTCACCGATGTCAAACTGAAAGTATCGAGACACTCTGTGACTCCCGAGCCTGAAGTAACCAGAATCCGCCGAAGCCAAGAACCATTGTTTCTCCCAAGATTCGGCGTTGTTCGCCATCAGTCGCAGACATGAAGGACATGTCAACATACAGATACCTCTGGAATCCAACCGAATATTGGTCAAGTGATGAATCACTGGCAAAGTCAAGTGAAGGCCAGCGTCATGAGCCCTCAGGAGAATTGCTAACAGTATCTTGAGCGAGAGGTGTGCGAAAATGGATAAAGAAATGCCAGACGTCATCCGACAGCGGAGCCTGGACTCAAACATTCCTCGGTGCAAGCCTATAAATCCATGAGGAGGCAGAGTCGGACCTAAAACTCAAAATGCAGAAACAGTTTGCAAATCTCCAGGGATACGATACAGACTACAAAGCCTGATAAACTCAGTTTCGTCAACAAAACTACCATCAAAGAAATTTATGCAGGCAAGGGATAATGGATCCTTAGAAGGAAGTTTAACGTTGTCAACCATTGGAAAGGAAAACAAGTACTATGGTTCTAAAAGATAACGCAGATAACAATGGGGAAATCTTCCTCAGAGCAGTAAATATTTATAAGGGAGGCAAAATGAACTTTCTCTCCTCGAGCAGTGACGTACCCATTAAATGTAAAGTGTTGTTCAAAACCAATGCTTCAAGTCCAATCATCACAACGGTACAGTTGTTTTTTCAAAGAGTCAGTGGACCGACTTAACACCCCAAACTCAGGGGGAGTAGCTGATGATATATAAAAATGGTCACACCCTAGAGTTATACACGTGTCATGATGATCTAGAGGAATTACGGGCTCAAGCATCTGCCAACACTAATCCGGCCCAAGCGGTTCTAAGCCCACCCAACTGCAGTTCGCCAAGTGGACCCAAACTCTCACAACATGCTAAACCCACACTTCTCACAACTATCCTCAATACCCGTAAGCCCTATTCAGGCAAGTATCTCGAGGATCAGCTTCGGATGGACAACTACAGCTGCTCTCTACTTCCAATTAGGAAGCAAACACCAGAGTATCTTCCACATAGGGAAACTCCCTTCTACGGATTGCTCTTGGATTGGGAACTATCTCCCGCGTATCTAGGAGCACAGAGCTATCAGATAACTTCCCTCCTACAACGCGACTCCTAATTAGGGAGAGATGTCCATGGAGATCTCCTTCCTAAACTACGCCTATGATGGCCTGGTAGAACCAGGACTCTTTGCACTATAAATAAGAGATGAGGTTAGTAAGCTAAGGTACGCTACGAATTCCCTATTACAGCATTACACCTTCCTCAGAGCTTTGTCTGACTTTAGCATCAGAGTGCCATCAGCCACCCCACGGTGGTTTGTGGCTCACATGTTCGTTATTTGTGCAGGTCAGTAGGACTAGATCAAAGCAGTGAGCGGAAAAAAATTGCATCATTAAGCATTTGGGCACTTTTTAAAATGGAACACTGGAATTGAGACTATCAGGAATGCCCACTAGATCACCCTTAACCTAGCCATTCCTAACTACACAAACCTAAAAATATTTTCTTTACAATAACCCTTATAAGACTCATACAATTACTTGCTTTTTTGGGCAAACCCCTTGTACAAAACCAATCCATACAAAGCATACAAGTAAAGGTAACATAAAAGAATTCATTGATTTATTATGAAGGGATAAAAGAACTTTACGATGTATTTTGTATGGAAATGCAAAGGAATTAAGGAGGAGTTGACTAGAGGAGAAAGAAAAC
The DNA here is from genome assembly GCA_003290165.1 of Berberis thunbergii. NCBI lineage: Eukaryota > Viridiplantae > Streptophyta > Magnoliopsida > Ranunculales > Berberidaceae > Berberis > Berberis thunbergii. The sequence continues at coordinate 156,701 of QNQO01007527.1, forward strand.
AAGAAAGCAAGGTTGTAAATGACATTCAAATTTCTATGTGTGTAAGAATAACTCTTTGTCCCCCTTAAAGAATCAAAATCTTATATTTTATAAGAAACTTGAGAATGTGATTCCTATAGTTATTATAAAAATTAAACAAATTAAAATAAATAAAATTACGATTCACTACAATAATACAGCCTCGAAGAGGTTTAATAAGAATTTTGCTAACAGACATCCAAACTCCTAGTTATAGGTTGAAGATGCATTAAAACATGTATTGTCATAGTTCCTTCTGTAAATTATTTTTTCTTTATATTTACACTTTCTTTTTTATTCCCTTAAGCCCTCCCACCACAAATGTCACGGCAGAGTTCGAACATTGGACTTGTGATTTCATTCGGCACAAGTTTACAGCTAAAGTGGTACACCATTGGATTAATTAGGGGTGGGCACGGTCCGGGATTGGGCTTGTCCCAATCCTGGTTCCGGTCCAATGAAACGGGATCGAAACGGTCCGAGATACGGAATTTTCTTGAGCACGCTCGATTGGTCCCCAACCGGGACAATCCGGGTCGGGACCATTCTATCCTGATTCAAATTTCACAGTCAAATGGCCCAAACTAGGGGTGGGCAATGTCGGTTCGGTTTTGAGCCCCAAACCGATTTCATTCGGTTTGCCCAAAATCCAAACCGAAACCGAATTTCCTATTTGTAAACCGATGAATTCGGTTGAACAGAATTTCGGATCGGTTGGGTCGAAATTTCAAGCTCAAGCATTTGAAAGACTTTCATTAAAACATGTCCAATTTTTTTACAAGCCCAATTTTTTTATAGACCCAATTTTTAGCCCAAAATTGAAAACTTTGAGAGAAGGGGGTGATTCAGTGCAACAGGGTGTACTGCAGTGCATTTGTTGCACTAATCAAGTATTGACACCTACTTGTTATTTAGTTATTTATATATATCTAATTAATCGGTTCGGTTTAAATTATTTTCTTTCTACTCATATTTTGGTTCGGTCGGTTAACCGAATTTAAATCGGTTATTGCCCACCCCTAGCCCAAACACAACCCAAAGCTCACTATAGATTTAAGCCCAAAGAGAGATTCTAGAATGAGAGAGACCCTGTCTCTTATGTGGAGAAAGTTGTCGAATCTCCACTGCTTGGAAGATCCGGTTGATTTGCTCTTCTTGCACAGATCAAGAGGCACTCACTAGCGACTTTGGAACTTCCGCCATGTTATTCGCTTGTACGATATACACGATTAAGCAACAAATTACTAGCTTGCAATTGATTTGATCTGCTCGGTGGCTAACTCTCCTCATCGATGTGGTGGCGTGCATTGCGGGTTCAGGTGCAGGGTTGGAGCTAGCCGATGGTGCACTAGTATTTGTTGGCGGTGGTGTTGATCTCGTTGTCGACCGTGATGTAATTGAAGACGACCCATGATTTGCGATGAATACTAGATCCATATCGGCTTGGATGAAGATGCCTTGCGATCTATGTTGGCTGTAATTGAAGAAGATTTGTGCCCTGTGATGAAGATCGGATCCGCGCTTCATGTCGGATTGGTCAGAACACTCGAACTGATTTGCTTGATGAACTAATTTGCTTTGAACTCGATGAACTGCTCTGCTTGGTGAATGAAAACGACTTACGATCTGCGATGAAGACCAGATGCTCATTCCATGTCGCTTTATGTCGGATTGGCTGGCTTTCTTCGGCTGTTAGGGAGGCAAGAATCAGTGTATAGTTGATGCACAAGAGATTTGCGATTGCAAAGTTGAGTTGCTCATTGGAGGTTATTATTCCAAGTAATCCCGTTAAGTTGGGAGTTCGAGACAGTCCGGGACTGAATTTGTGGGAATCGGTTTCGTCCCGATTACAAACAGTTTGAGATCGGGACCAAGATAAAAACACTAGGAACCAATTGATCCCGATTTGAAACGGTTCGGGACCATACCGGTACGAGTCGAAAGGGTTGGGACCAGTATTCATGCCCACCCCTAGGATTAATGCATTAGTAGAGATTGATTGTGCTTAATGCGGGCCTCTAACGTACCGTGTTAAAACTACTCAATTAATTGAGTGTTGATTGGATGGATGCATTACCGAACTTCGGGTAGCAAACAAACAAACAAACAAACAAATTGTAGCACTAAAAAAAGCACAATATGACGTCATGCATTCTAATACAAGCACTCGATCTTCCTAATTTTGCGACCCTTCAATTAAACTACCTTCTAATTAATCAACATCACTGGAATTACAAGAAGGGAAGGAAGGATAACGAAATCAAATACCGCTGCCACGCCCCAAAAACGTGTCAACAAAATCCTAATGATTCGGCCACATTTGCTGATGGTTTCATTCATTTGCAAATAGAAATAACATCGTCACACTTTTCAACTATTTGGACTATTGTCGATTGGGACTCATCATCAGAGCTTCCATTAATTACTAACAACATATTACAAGCTTTCTCTCTACATCTTATTCATCGACTGAAATCATATATAAAAAAAACTAACAAACACCCTTGGCTTTCATCATGTATAACCAAATGGGTTGAGAGATCAGAAGAGAGACTTGAGTATTAGGTGGTGGGTGATCTGATCAACCCAGTTAATTATGGTGTTTGACTATCCTGAGAACTTGATAGAATCTCTTGAATCTTCTGAGTAGTCTCTGCTTGAGACATCCTTCTGTCATCTCTGTTTTTCTTGTATGCTTCAAAGAACTCCTTGTTTTCTTTCTCTAGCTCCTTCCACACTATATAACCCCAAAACTTGGTTAAGATGAAAACAAGTAGTGAATGATCAATGATCGAGCTGAAGGAAGAAAGAATAAGAGTGATCGATTACCAGTAGTAGTGATCACAGGTTCAATGTTTGCATGCTTAGATAAGGCTTCCATGCACTCTTCTTGGCTCATCTGGAAGATTATACACTTCTCTATCAAGTGCTGCACCTAGATCCCATTATAACAAAAACAACAAATAAAAGATCAAACAAAACCATATTCAAATATTCACCAACCCATCAAAAGTACGACATGAAGAGTGGGATCAAAAAGTAACTACTAAACTACCATGCGGATGTAAGAAGCAGAAGACTCTCCCATGATCACCAACCAAACAACACTCGATCACTTGTATCAAACAAAGAGTTGGAGAAAAAGGTGGGAGAGGTGATGTGCATATATGTAACTAAAAAGAATATAATATGGAAGAAGAGGGAGGTGGGAGGTGAATGTGGGACAATGGGGATGTTGGTGATGGGACCATGAGTCCCACGTGGGGGATAACTTATTATTGGTGGAGAGGAGATGAGGGGAGATTTATAAATACCCAAACCTATTCCATATTATTTCACAATTTTGTCTCATAGGTGGCTCCCTTCCAAGACTCCACGTGATCAGTAGGGTCCATCGCCTCCCCCTTTACCAACTCAGCTTCGCAACAAAATTTGCTAGAAAATTATATGTCTACACTGACATTACTTCCTCAGTCCACTCTTTGCATACCTTATAGACTACTATTGCTGCTAAGTTACCCTAGAGAACCTCAAATCCCTGGGGTTGGATTTTGGCGGTGAGTAAGCATTCCAAACAATATTCCCAAACCCTAAAGAATTTCCAGTATGAATGAAAGAATCCTAAAAAGCACATGGAAAAAAATGCAACAACTATTCCGTTAGACTGGATATTAAGAGTTATGAAAACGAATATAAGCTCTGAGCAAATCCGTGACAACTCCAACAGGGTGGGCAGGTGTAAAAAAAAGCTAAACATTGCCATAGTCAGGATCTACTTTCCTCAGGGTCAACCTTCAATTGTGAACCCAAAAGTTTGGGAGTAAATCTACTCAGCCTGGCCGGCCAGACAGCACCGATTAGTAGAATTCCAGCTTTACCCCTCTCTCCATCGTGGTGGAGGTCAATACATAGATTTGGAGAGGGGTAAAATTGGAATTCTATTCTGCCAGGCACTAATCAGTGCTCTCTTGCCAGGCTGAGTAGAATTCTCCAAAGTTTGGTATCCTGAATGCAAAGTTTAGGTTTTACCATTTAGCTTGCATGATGTTCATCATGGAGGTTTTTTGATGGCCTCCTGAATCTAGTTGTTTCCCCTGATTATATAACAGGAATACAACTTCGAGCGAAGTAATGTCCATATGGTAAACACTTGAGCAATCTTTATAATTTGTGTCAAGGGAAAAAAAAAAAAAAAAGCTTAAAATCACAGAAATCTAGTTTCATTTAGAACCAGAAACCCTGATCATCTGTGGCTGAGTGTAGTACAGCTTAGGAGTGTATTAGTCCACACAAAGGGTTCTGATTTTGAGCTCAAAATTTTAGGATAAAAGATTCAACAAAAGGCAAAGACAATGTAGATTCCTAGGAAAGTTTTCAGAATATTATAGCTGCTTAAACTGTAGAGGATATGAAAATACTTTTCATCCAAATATATCATTTTATTTGCATACAATGAAAACGCTAGAACAAGAAACAAGAAGAAAAACAAATCAAATCAAATAGCCGAAAGAAATTAGGTACATAGAGGGCCCAAATACATCATTATTAATGATCTTATTCATTTATTTTGTTTCTAATAAAATATCATATGCCCCAATTATCTCTGCATCTGCAAAAAAAATCATTCAAGAAATAGATGACTGCAGTGTTAACGCTGGTTGGATAATAATATCAACGGCCTGGAACAAAAACATTGAACTTGCACTGTCGTGATCAATAGGTCCAGGGGATATAGAAACCACTATAGAAGTCAGATCCAAATAAGTTAAATGAAGAGACAATTCTTTGTTTGCAAGATTAGTGTACCCTTGCAAGGACCACACAACCTCCATATCGAGGCAAAGAGTCCTGGGTCGGTTGCCGCCATGAGAAGACGACCAGTTGAAGTTGCCACAATGGTACCTTCCAGTTGTGGTACTTTTACAGTAGAAACAATGAACTGTAACGTAATCCTAAGTTCAAGAATTCATGTAGTCATTCAAAAGAAGATACTGTCCTAGGGCTTCTCCAGAATGGTGGGAGGATAGGGAAACTAGAACCATAGGCAACGCTTGAGAAGAATGAGATGGCCTTTTTTTTTTCTCCAGTGTCAAAGGAGCTATCTAATATTTCTAGTGCAACCACCACAATTATTTTCTCTCCCATGACTAAGGAGCTGTCCGACTTTTTGACTGCGTACAACAATTTTAAGTGGTGTGTTGTGTATGTATGTTAGACTTGATTAAGGATTTAGGTTATGTGCTTCATAAAGGTTGATAGGGAACTACCTTGGTGCCAAACAAGTTCGGATGCTCGAGGATAGAATCTAAGAAACAATTTCCTTTTATAATCAGAGTCTCTTAGATGGTATACCTACTGTAGCTAAATGGAGTGTGCCCTTCTGAATCATGTTTGCTTTGGTAAGAAAAGAAAGAAGGAAGCATGGTCTAACACAATTCAAGCTGCAATTCAGTTCCTTAACAATTGGCCATGCGCTGCAATAGTCTGAGAGTTACTAATATAGAACACCAAAAAACCATGTCTTCGTGACAAGCCAAATATGAAAAACTATGTCATCAAAATGGAGCAAGTCCACCATGTATCGCAAAACATAAATGCTACGCGATAGCCAAGTGATAGGCAGCCATCCAGTTGTATTTCTCCACCAACCTTGGATTTCATACCCAACTGTCCATAACAGTCGCATTCGCGTCCTCTGGATTTACATGGTAACGACATGTACTATATGAATTTGACATACACGCAAATCAATGTGTCAACTCATCTAAAAATTCAGTTTTTAGGCTTTGCCAACTTCTTCAAATATGTTAGTTAGAGCACCTATCCTCATTCACGCAAGCTTTTCAATTCACAAGGTGGTGGTATTTTTCAATGTAGTACAGAAAGCTTTTTGCATAAATATTCTGTTCGCATAAATATGCAAATACATCCTAGTTAATGTCACTTCACTATAACCTTTCAAGTGGTGAAAGCACGACGCAAAAACATTTTGGGCACACATACAGAACCTTACCAATTTACTAACACGTCTGGATCTTGTAGAAGATAAGGAAATCACAATATCCAATCAAAATGAACAAAACGAGGTAATGACTGAATAATAGTAGCCATAAGTTACTTTCCAAAAAAAAAATAGTAGCCATAAGATGACAAGAAGACGAGAAAGATACCCAGCAAAGTAATCCACAAGGTGACTGAAGTACATCAGCATTCTGGTTCTCAAAGCAGCTCTCCCAAATGCATTATTTTCAAGGTACAACACAAAGTCTCTGTCTTTTTCCAGAAATAGTACAGGGTCGTCTTGTTTTCCTTTTGATCAGTGATATCAATGCATTCCCCCGTCAATATGAGCACTGTAATTTCCCCTTACATAAAATACAAACCCAGCAATAGACAGCTTCCAAGCAAACAGTCCTGAGCTTTTCCTATTCACACCCCAATGGTGGATTCTATCAGTTGCAAATCACAAACTTGGCAGCCTGACCAGATGCCTGGAAATGTATAATGTGATCAAAAAGCAGATTCACACCAGTTAATGCAGGAAAGTTTACATTCATAAGTTCACAAAGCTAAAGCCTAGTAAGGATCAACCGAGTTTACATCCAGATTTAACATAGAAAAATACTGCTAAAATTCAGTGAGGTTTAAAGGAAACATACTATGCATGGGTGCTTGAGAATAGATATAGTGCTCATATTGCTCCCTTGGTCATGAGACAGAAGTAGTCGCACGTGTGGTACACTCTTCCAACTCTCTCCAAGGGCTGGCTTGAAGGAACCCCCTTCCCCACCAACAGTGTGATTGGTTACCTGAGATTATTTTAGTTGGTGTCATAAAAAATATTGTTCAATGCGCAATTACATCAAGCATCCAAAGCGACGTTGATTACTAGTATCTCCCAATTAGATTATGCAAAAATATGATGGATAAAAACACAGTGCAATCTCCTCAAGGGTGACAGCATTGATTGCTCTAGTTCTCAATTTGATTATCTGTAAAGCACTACTTTCTCTAGAAGAATAACATAAAGAAAATGTTAATAAATAAATATTAGTGTTTGGCATGATTTGCAACTAGCTAATTATAGCTAGAGTTGATAATGATATCTAAAAGAAACCATCCTTACCAAAAGGTGATACCAAAGCAGGAAATAAGGAGCACGTGTAACAGTTTTGTTTTTTAGCTATGCAACTCACTCATAACAATTTAACTGAACTGGTTTTGTGATTTTTGTATTTTGATTAAGAACACATTTTGATGAATGAGAATAACCTGGAGCAAGATATTACCTAGTCAGGCACAGGCTTTGTAGGGCCCTCCAGCTTTCGGTTCACAGACTTTAGCACCCCTAAATCTGTCCCGTACCCCAGTTACAAGGTAAGCCCCGACCCTGCACTGTTAATAAATGGGGATCCTCGGCTACCGCCTGCCAGTGCCCCTGATTTCCTAAGTATTGCATAAATCTATAAAGTTTTTCCTGTGCTGGGATATAGAACATTGGATCTGTATCAGGTAAAGAAGTTGGCAAGACATTGTACATTTGTATTTACATATGTATTATATCTATTCTAATGCCTGAATATAATCAGGGATGGGAGGGGTGGTGTAGCCTCAATCCGAACCCCACCCCAGAACCAACTTAGGTTACGAAATGCATCCTGATCCCCGCTTAGAAATCATCATACCCACGCTCCTCAGATAATAGGGGCAGGGCAGGTCCCCTATTATCTGAAGTAACTTGCCATCCGTAACCAGGAAAATATCAAGTTAGTGCTTTGGTGAGAGGAAGGCGCTGATGGGAATGAGAAGAGCCTTTAGGCCCTCTGCCCTCATCAGATTGAGGAGCTTACGATACCCCACATACTGAAGGACAAATAATGGTGATTCTACACTGATTGGATATCCGGCAAAATTACCTGAGGCAGTCACCATCTCTGCATAAATCTATATGCTCAGCTCTTCTAGTTTGAGGAGGTCGACAATATTTTGTCAATGACATTCCTCGAGTCTATGTTAGAAGTGAAGATTAATCAATTTGCTTTGTGCACGAATATGGAGGGAAAATCAGGTGGTCACATGCATGTCATGTGCATCGACTAGGCATATTCGGTGGGCAACCAAAAGTTACTGAAAGTTATGGCATCTCTTCAAAATTATATCAGTGGGAGCTAAATGCAAAGATGTGATAAAAATGAGGATGGGGGAGGCGAAATTTCCTAAAAACAACATGTACCAAGCAGCAAGTGTACTTTCCCTCCTAGAGAGAATATCCTTCTAAATAGGAAAGTTCATTTAAATTTTTGGGAGCATGTAATCATCTTTTATAAGTAGATGCAAAATCCTGGGTAGTAATCAAATGCAACCACCTAATAAGAAAGACGATAACTCTTGCATCACGTATGTTCCCATCATGTATTATCATCATCCGAAACCACGTAACCACTAGCATGAAGTAGTTAGTATAGCAGATAATCATTTTTTGTTAAAAGAAACACCAATCACACGAGTCAGGCAAACTTGGAGTTTTTTTGGGTAGTTCCGCACAATAAATAGGAATATTGATTGAAATCAGCACAATACTGATACTCTACACCACCCCTAAAAGAAAAGAAAAAAACAATCACAGAAGTCAGAAAATTTGGCATTTTCTGGATAGTTCTCCATGGCAAATAAGTATATAAATCAGCACTGCATCACACCACCACTTATCCACTAAGAATAAATTCCAGCCACTTTTTGTCCCATCACCAAAACCATCGATGACATATATTAGAAAGATACATCAAAACGCCCAGTCAAGTTCCATGACTTCTATATATTAATATGCTATGCAATGAACCTTGTCATATGGAATGATGTTGCTCTTGAATGCTAAGGAACTACACCATCAACTACAGAAAACTTTATACATCAAGCCTTAAATCTAGGAAGCATGGACCCTCATGTCAGGATATAGAATAAGGTAAACACGGCTCTGTAAGTGTAATGGAGCAGGTTTGACCTCCCCATCCCCCGACCCTTTTTCCCAGTCTTGATGTCGATTTGGAGCCTTTCATATGGGGAAAAAAACAGAAGATAGACTAGGGATTTGTGGCATAATCTGTTACGTCCATAAATGTAATTGACCAAGGACATAGAAATAGACATTTTAAACACAACTTAAATTAAAGGAGGGGTTATGTTCCGAGCAACTTCAGTAACTTGGTCGTCTAAGTGACCTTCCAACTTTCCCTTATTCTCTTTGCTTCTATTAAACAATTTCAACAAACAAAACCTATCACAAGTAGTAGGAACCTTAGTTACTACTCAGCGCGTGATTTCAAGTTTTCAACCTTTCAGGACTGACTACCAAACCAATACAAAGTCCACATACATTGGAGTGATAACATATAAACATTGAGGAACAAGACATGACGCAGTGAGGCTTCTATGGTGGACAGCTACGGATATGGATTTGAAAACAGAAACGGGATACAAAGATACAAGTAAACATGTTAGCATATCTAGGACACTGATACGGGTATCCTAAATTTACTGTCTATAACACATAAAACATAGACTATAATACATTGTTTGTGTCATTTTATTTTAAAAGAATTAAGTGTCATGGACTCAATAGGACACTCTGTATGCAAAGAAATGTAGTCCTAGACTTCAGGTTAAGGAAAATGATGCCCTTTGACTAGCATCGATTTCTTTAATTAGCATCTAGAGGTGTGAAGTAAGAAATAGTGATGTGTCCGAAGATAAAGGAGACAATAACCGATGTATCCCTTTAGAGCAATGCCTCAACCCTAGATTGCATCCGGTTCATGTAGGTAGGCTAGAAGACTTAAGTTTTTATGGACAGAATTAAAAATACATAATGAGGGGAAAAAAAAGAGAAACAGGGAGAAATTTTGACAGAAATGGTATAGAATCTCCTGACCTAGAACCTACTACGGACATGCTTGAATGAATCGTAGACCAGATAGTGAAACACCTACACGTCCTTGGTACATTTTAAGCATACAAATGTTGGACACTAAGGAGTTTGGTTTAATATAAAATATGTTTTTTTTTCTTTTGATGTAAATTAAAGTTCAATTAAGTAAAGTAAAAAAAGACCTGCCAAATCATGGAATTTAAGTGCATAACTTACCAATACAGAAACATCATGCTCATCTGCTAATCTCTTCAGAATAAACCCAGCCGAAATCATCAAAGAGTGTCCTGCATTATCCAACCAAACATGATAGTATGATACCATTAGTCGCTACACCATAACCAGATAGCATCTCCACCACACAAATTCCATTTTATTGACCAGAAAATACAGAGCTGATGTAGCTATAAATAAACGGGATTGAAACAATGCGATAATTGAAAACAAATAAATTGACGATAAATTGATAAACAAAATAAAATCTTAATTCAATCAAAACCAACCTACTTACAAGTGACAATGAACGACCTACGCTCCTATTTATAACTGGCATAACTTCTCTAATAAGAAACAAACCCTGAACATGCTAGGAAACCAATGTTTTAATTATATTGTTACTAAAGAGGTTTTATTACAATGTAACTAATAATATTATTACTAAAAGAATCTTAATTACATCATCCCCTCCCCCCGGTTGAAAAAGCTCGTCCTTGAGCTTAAAGTCGAAGTAGTCAAAAGAAGACAAGCAATCAATGCGAGAACACACGGTGAAGTGTCCTTTGTAGTGGCTCCGATCATAAACACATAAATCCAAAGCGTGCCACCAAATACAAAGTCTGAGAAAAGTTCCTGGCTCAAAGAAGACCTAGTGCAAAATACAAATGTAGTGGCGAACAAACCTTTTATCGAATTGAGTTGCAAAACTATCCCAAAGCAAATCCAAAATTTTGTCTTGCGGTGGCCTGGGGGCTGTCTTGTGGTTGTCAATATCCTGAGCATAAAAAATACTTGAACCAATAGTTTGTGGTGGTGCATAGTCAAGTCGGCAGTTGCGAATATTGGCACGACCAGAATAATCAATTAGGTGCGATGGTATAAACAGTTTATGGAATTGTAAATAGCCTGAGGGGACAAAGAGCTTAAATAAAAATCATGGGCAAGGACTTGAATGAAAATGGGAGCTAGGACTTGATTTAAAAAGCTCTCATCTTCCACCCGCAATTTGACTAAACAGTGTGGGGGGAAAGGTGATTTTGATGGTTGCAAAGGCAGAGGGAAAGGTGGGGCAATAGTGAAAGGGGGCGGTTGATGGAGGATGCGGGTGAAGGGGGAACAACATCGACCAGCCTAGTCGATCGAAATGGAGGGTTGAGTGAGTCGATCAACCTAGATTGGAGGGGATAGATCGACTGGAGAGGAGAGGGGAGAAACAGCATGGACTGTGCAACAATGGAGGTGGAGGGGTGGACTCGATCGACTCAGGTGGGAGGCGATCAACATGGTGTTGAGGACGGTCGACCGAGGGTTTATGGCGTTGGGGAGGGCGATCGACTAGAGTTTGATTGATGGATGCAGGGAGGACAATATGAGAGCGATCGAAAGCGGGCGACGGAGGTGGGCGGCTAACCAACGGAGGTGGAAGGGGAGGACTGTCACCACTGTCGTCGTGGTCTTCTGATGCACCGCCATCAACTGTACAATCATTTGTTCCATCCTCATGATTGCCTTCTCCATCATTTTCATTTCCTCATTGATCTCTTTGCCATGTTCCTCTTTTTTTCCTCCTCTTCGATCTCTGTCGTCTCATCTTTCATCTCTTATCAACTTCTCAGATCTTCAATGACTTTCAATCTTCATTTTCCTTTGAACATTTTTTTCAAATCGAACCAAATAATTAAAATCGTTCGATTCTGATACCAATTGATAGAATTGAACTTATAAATAAACGGAATTGAAACAATGTGATAATTGAAAACCAATAAATTGACAATAAAACTAATAAACAAAATAAAATCTTTATTCAACCAAAACCAACCAATTTACAATGAACTTACACTCCTATTTATAACTGACCCGATTTTTTTTAATAAGAAACAAAACCTAAACCTACTAGGAAACCATGTCCTAATTATATTGTTACTAAATGAGGCTCTATTACAATATAACTAATAATATCATTACTAAAACAAACCCAATTACATCACATATCCAAACAAAACAACTAAATTATTATACTCTCGGTCATAGCTTTATTTATAATTGCAAGGTTCCTCAGAAAGTAAGACACAATCTCCAAAGGAAATAATGAAGTAGGATGATAAAAGGAAAGAATGACAAAAAAATGCAAAACTAATAAAATAGGCAAGGCAAGCCATGTGCACAATCCTCCACAAAAGCTCCCTGGAAATCAGAGGTTTCATGCAAAACTAGAACTCCTAATCAAGACATTGGCAATACCTTTTCTAAAGTCATGAGGCTAGTCGTGTCAAACTCTTTGAGCTCCGCCTCTCTCATTTTCTTAGGATAGTATAACAAAAATGGTATTATTGCACCAATCCGACAGTAACCACCTAATCCCACCACAATGATAAGAAACTCGTAATAAAGAGCACAGGATCTAAAGTTTTTTTTTTTTGGAAAGCGAGTTGGATTTTTATAGGATCTCACAACCTATCAACAAGGTGCGACCTACAAGTCAACACCATAAGAAAGTAACCATGCTGCCGGCAGGTCTCGAACCTAGGACGTGGGGGATAAACCCACATGGCCCTAACCGCTCGACCATAAAACCATTGGCAGAATCATTGAAGTTCATTACAAGTAAATGTCTCTCTTTTCCATTGTACTTTTTCTTTTTTTTTTCGATCAAAATTGCTTGAAAATTCTCCATAAACAAAAATAAGGAGGCTGCTTTTTTTTCCTTCAAATTTTCTGCTAAATTTTTGTTTAAACTTTGACATAACATAAAAGGGAGACTGTTAGAGAAGTGCAATGAAATTGTAATACATCAATGTCATCGTACCATGTGTTCCACTGCCTCCAAGTATTGGGGTTATGAGAGATGAGAATGAGTCAATGATAAGAAGCTGCAATTCACCATCAACAGCCTTCACCTGAACAAATTCTTAGATATTCCATGAGCATACATTAATCAAATTGATTATTCAAATTGATTATTCATAAATCATAGAGATCTCAGATCAGTTAAAACCTGAGAACTCAATTTAAACTCAAGCTGATGCAGTACATCCAACAATCCGAAGATGTCAAACACTGAATGACAATGTATGCCACTCATCGTCCTTTCAAGGCTTTTATATTTATCCTGCAACACAAATAAAAGAGGAAATATATTATGGATATCACTGGGCAGGGGAACAAAAAATAAGTGTAAAGGACAAACACAAATGGGACATGCAAGTAGAGTGTAATTTGGAAAACATAATGAATAATTGTGCTAGTTTTGGACATTTTCCAAAGCACGTGGAGTAGGAGACGCCGATCTGAATATGTAATTTTGATAATTTCACACACATTGTCAGACACAAAGCAGACAAGTGGTGAAAAGAATAGTAGTATAACACCCGATTGCAAATGGAAGCATCTCAGTGATTGCTTTGTTGAAAACATTGCTAACCACAAGAGGGAGTCACTAGGGTTGGCGGTGGAGCAGATTTTTACGGATATCCGCCCCACCCAATCCGTATGGGGCGGATTTGGATATGGTTGAATGGGTTTTCGGGTGGTTTTGGATATCCAGAAAATATCCGTTTACTATTCGGGGCGGATACGAATTTAGCCATATCCGCCCCGCGGATATCCGTTTAAGTAGTAAAACTACTAAAATACCCTCGGTTAAATTAGTGAAATTACACTTCACTATATAAAAGCGAAATTTATTGGGTTATTCCCCTCATCTCACTCACATTCTCCCCCATTCTCCCCCTCTCTCACAGCGATTAGCAAAGGAAGAGATTAGCGAAGGCGGAGGCGGAAGTCGAAGCTCGAAGGATAGTCTTTGTCCCTTCGTCTCCTTCTCAAAATCTCACAGACACTCGAAGAAGGGATTAATCCTCCTCCCGTCTTCTGCTGAGATTTCGCAAGGAAGATCCATCCTCCTCCCTCTTCCTGCTGCTGATGCGTCTTCTTCCTTCCTCCTCCCTACTGCGACGACGATCTTCCTCCTCGCAGTGATCCCCTCCCTTCCCCTGATCGCTCAGATCTGAGATCTTTGAGATCTCAGATCTGATCTCTCAAATATGATCTGTGAAATCTGATCTTTGATCCGTGATCTGATCCTGATCAGATGAGATCTGATGCGATGAGATGAGATCTGCGATGAGATGATCTCTGATCTGATCTCCAAGACGGATTCCTCTCCCCATAAAATCTGAGATCTGAGCTCAGATTAGAGATCGGAGTATATTTTTTAGATCGATATTTTTTATTTTTTTTTGTAATTTGTTGTATGTTTTTTTTTGTAATAATTTTTGTATTAATGAATGATGTATTTTTTAGTGTAGAAGTAATTTTTACTGTGTTTATGTATGAATGAAATTTTTTTGTAATCCCTGAATCTCTGTAATTTTTTTTATAATTTTTGTAATCTTTTTAATTTGTTGTATGATTTTTTTGATAATCAAACTGTTGTGTAAATGTTATGAATTAAGAAATTTTTTTAACGGATACGTGGGCGGGGCGGATATCCGCCCATCCGTGCGGGGCGGAGGTGGGTTTTGAATTATTTGGTAAACGGATTGGCGGGGCGGATTTGGGGATCCTTTTTCTTTGCGGGGCGGGGATGGATTTGCACAAATCCGCCCCAATCCGCCCCGTTGCCATCCCTAGGAGTCACTATAAAAACATAAACTCTGAAACAACTGAATGCAGGAATAGGCTTGTTCAAAGCATGTCAAGTGCTTATTCAAGGTTGCAAACGTGTGGCATAGGAATAGGCACAAACCAACAGCACTTCTGATGGAATATCAGATACAGACATATACGACCATAAATTCCATGGACAAACATATGGACGAATGAGACTAACCTGTTTAACAGATGGGTCCAAGAACCGATCGATGAAGCATGCAATGCGTTTGGATGAAAATGAGTTGCAAGTGTCCAAGAACATAACACCACCCATGGACTTGTGTGCAACGCTTGCTGCAGCACTTAGGCAAATCTGAATCATCAATAGGTTAACTAAGTAAGATATATGAAATCGTAAAAAACCAAATACCATCGAACAAGAAGATATCATTATGTTTGAGTTGACTGTTAAGGAATTTACTTGTGTTTTGCCAGAAGATGATGGCCCAGATAATTCTGTTAACTGCCCCTCACGTAATCCACCCTGGAGCAAAAAATCAAGCCTAAACCACAAGAACAACAATTTATCAGAATAAATTACGTCCACAATGCTATCTAACAACAAAATTGTTGTGCTTCACATACCCTTCGCATCCAGTGGATAGAACATGCTTATTCTGCCTAGCATCCTGTAATAACTCAACCCCATTCAACCATGGCTGATGCTGACTGTCTATGATTGAGAGAAGCTGTGTAATTCCCTAATTCACATGCAATGCATCAAATCAAACAAATTCAACCAAGAATAACACATGAACTCATTTTATTTAATTATGTCCAACAAATCCAACCTTCTGTAATTCGTTTGAGGTGGACTGACGTTCCGCATGAGCAACTAATACAGAGACATCGTGAAGAAGGAAATCCTCCACTGCATAAACCCAGAGCACTCAGTAAATTTCAATTCCAACATTACTTTGGAAAGAAAGGATGCATTTCATGCAACAGAGGCATTTCAACGAACAGATTGAGTTCATTCCTCTTTCTATACATGAATGCACCATTAGAAAATAAGATCACCACTTATTATTAACTTCTCCCTAAATCGAACCTAACTTTTCACTCTTTAAGTCAAGATTAGGTGTTGGTAGGGATTACGACCTGAATGAATGCTATGAGAGGCACAAAATTGCTGGAAGCGGGAGTCGATGATGGGGTAATCAGCTTCAAGAAATCTCAGAGGGGCCATTTCGATTAGTTCTTATTCCTTCTTTACATCTGATTTCAATACCCGAGTTATGCAAGTAAAAGATCAGAATGGAAATAATTTGATTAAAGAATTTGTGGTGGGTTGGGAGGCCCACGCGAGAGAGTTCTGCAAAAGTAAGCAGCGTCGACACTCGGCCAGCCTATAACCCCTCCAAAAATTAATTGCGCAAATTTTGAGTTACCGCTGCGTCCGGCTCTCACAGGACGCTTTGTTTTCCTTACTCATTAGTTTAAGGCGGCTCGTTAAGTCCTGAGCCAGCTTGTCTATATAGTCCAAATGAAGACCTGCTCACTCCCTGTGGGCGATGTGGGACTATTATTTTGGGGTAGCAAATAGACAGTCAGAGGAGAAGGCAAGTAGAAGAAGAAGAAGCAGAAGCACATAGAATAGCTTAATTAATCTGACAAATAATGCATAGAATTTGAAGTTTTAACTTTGATCTAAGCAATCGATCAATACAGCTCTAAGACAGTTTCCTGTTTTACACTTAGAGATTCTCTGTAAGATCTTATCAGAGTTAGATCTTAATTAAGTTTTGTTGTAAGAAAACAGAAATAAAAGATGCAGATATATATATATATATATAATCTGAAAATAAAGATTACAGAGGAGACTTACTGGTTAAGAATGTACAAGAGAAGGATAAGGGACGAAAGATTACAAGATAAAATTCTAATGGATACAAACAAGGTTTGGGGTTCTAAATGCGTCTGAGTCTTACGCAGAAGACTTGATTATTATTTATAGAAGAGAAGAGATAAGAAGAGAGAAGGGATAAGCCTTCTCGAAACTTGAGTGGAGGATGAGCTGGATGCTTATTCTTTGCTTGAGTGGAGGAGAATTGTTGAAGATGCTTCGACTATTCACCTTTTGACTGTTGGCAGGTACTGTTGAAAATGCTTCGACTGTAGCTGCATGCTTTGAACTATAGCTTCACATGGAGGCTTTTTGACAAAAGAAAATAATAATGTCGGGGGAACTGTGGCCGAAAGCAATTTTGTTTGGACATAGAGCTGGCAGATGCTGCTTTTGATAATGGACGTGGGGTCCATTCTATAGATCTCGAGGATCGAAGATGTTGAAACAATCATCTTCATTAAGATCTACTGTTGGATCTTCTTCTTCGTCTGCTTCATCAGAACAGATTTGAGACAGAGTTTCCATGAGTTGAGCTTTGGTTGGTTTAGCCAAAATATGCTTCAGTATTTGTTGTTTGAGAAGTTTGGCACTTGATGATTTTTCTGGCGAAGGGCCAATTTGCAATGGTAGTTTGTGGTGTAGATGACACCTCTTTTTTGGAGAAGAAGGAAAGGACTCCTTCTTTGGTTACTTTGGAATGATCAAATTGTTGCCACCATTTAACTTTGAAGCGACGACAGAACCATTGAGGCTTGATTTTTGAAAGAGTTAGCGAGAAATCAAGTGGAGAACAGACATAGTCCCAACACATGATTCAAGCTAGATTGAAACGTATAAATAACCAGACCGATAATACCTGTTCATTTACAGGTAGAGGAGGCTGATACTTTTCTTTGAAGATATTCCACCCTTCTTTGACTGATGGGGGAAGAATATCAAGAACAGGACCAAAGGAACTCCACCATACATGTTGAAACCAGAATGGAAGAGTTTTCTGATTGAATTTTTTACAAAATAAAAAGAACCAAAAATGACCAGTTTGATGAGGACTTACGAGAAAAGCTCTTGATCATGCATTTTTGTAGTCAAGATAATTGTAAGATGGAGGATTGAAGTTCTGGAAAAACTTCTTGTGATATCGGGGAACTTGTCCCCACTCAGCTTCAGTCAAGATCTTGAAGATCTGACATTTGGAGAAGGTGATCCTGGAGTTAGAGTCATCATAATGGTGTGTGATGGCTACTGAATCAAAATCGACCAGGATGAATTCGTAGAATTCTCTTGTTTTTGAAGAATTTGTTTCTTCAAATTGTTGATCTGAAGAGAACAGATGTTTTGAAATGCTTTGAGGATCAGGAATCAAAGCATGAAGACAAGGTTCAACCATACATATAAAATCGACATTAGACTTATTGATGTATTGCAGGGGTGCCTGAGTAGGCTTTGGAAAACTAGTCATGGAAGAACCAGACTCTGTGGTTTGTCCTAAAGGTGTAAACTTTTGGGACAATTGAAGGGCATAAGAAAGAGGAGCTGGAGGCGGAGAAGCAGAAGGCTTCTTCGCATAACTGGCTTTTGTTTGGGGCTTTGCAGGAAGAACCTGCTTTGGGGAAGAGTTTTGAGAAGAACTCATTTTTGAATAAACTCACGAGAGAGGAAGTCTGCAAGTGAGTTGTCTGCTCCTTTTATATATTTGATTTCAAAATCAAATGCAGAAATCAACCCTTGCCATCTGGTGAAAATCTGTTTGGAAACAAGATTGAGAACATCTTTGGTTAAAATATCTTTTCCTGATTGGCAATCAACTTGTAAAAGGAATTTTTGATTTGTTAAATCATCTTGAAATTTCATAATGCATAAAACAATGGCAAGAACATCTTTCTTTACTGTTGAATAATTACTCTGTGTAGGATTCCAAATACCATAATGGTATCGGACCAATTGGATTGTAGAAGACTCAGGAAGACTCTGTTTAAGGATACCACCATACCCTAGATTAGACATATCTGTTTCTACAATCTTAAAGGCTTTGGGATCTGAAATGCCTAGACAAGGAAGATTCTTGACTTGGGCTTTGACTTGTCGGACTATTTGAGTATGGGCTTCAGTCCATGGGCTTGGGTTTTTCTTAAGACAATTATACAGGGCTTAAGTAAAACGCGGAGGCCTTTATAAAAATCTGCAACATAATTTAAAGATCCAAGAAATCGTTGTAATTGGGTTTTATCCCGGATTTCATCAGGAAATTTATCTGCAAATTCGATTGATCTGGAAATAGGTGTAACCATTCCATTGAAAATCTTATGTCCTAAAAATCTAACATTTGTTTGGAATAAATTGATTTTTGTGGAGATAAAACCAATCCATTCTTCTTAATACAATTTTCAAATTGATATAAATGTTTTCAATGGGCTGGTATGGAATCTGAAAAAACTAGTACATCATCGATACACACAATTGTGAATTGAGAAAATGGAGAAAGAATATCATTCATGATATTCTGGAACTCACTAGGAGCATTTTTGAGACCAAAGGGCATTACATTCCATTCGTAATGTCCAAATGGTACATTGAAGGCAGTTTTATATCTATCTTTGGGATGGATTTGGATTTGCCAAAATCCAGGTTTAAGATCAAATTTGGAAAAGACGCAAGCATTATGAAGTCTTTTCAGAAGATCTCTTTGATGAGGAATTGGGTATCGTATCCATTGTAAGACCTGGTTAAGAGGCTTATAGTTGATGACTAAGCGAGGACTTCCTCTTTCAAGTTCAGCAGCTTTTCTGACATAGAATGTCGCACAACTCCAAGGAGATTTGGAAGGCCTAATGAGGTGTTTGTCTAATAATTGATGAATTTCTATTTTACAATACTCCATTAGTTCGCTATTCATTTGAATAGGACGAGCTTTTGTAGGAATTTTTCTTTCATCAAAACCTGGTTCATATGGAAGACGGACTACATGCTGGGATCTATACCAGAATGCATTTGGAAGGTTGGAACAAAGTTCCTTTTGTAAATGATGTTGATATTGAATAATTTGAGCTTGAATTTTGGGATCAAGAATTTGATCTGCAATTCTTTTGTATTCAATTTCTTGTTTTAAGAAATTTAATTGTTGTTGTTTACAAATTAAACGATTTAAAAATACTTTCTTTGTTACTTGATTAAGCTCATAAATTTCGGGTTGAAATAAAAATGGGAATTCTAATTTTGTTCCTAGATAGGAAGTTTGGATGCCTTGTTTGGAGACTGTAAATGGAGAAATGGTGTTGATAAAAGGTGTCCCTAATATCATTGTTTGTTCCATATTGCGGACAAGAAGAAAATGTTACTTAATGCAAATTTTATTTTTGCAAATATGGGCATTGGGAAGTTTATGAAATATTTCAAGGCAAGAGTTGTCAGTGGTATACAACTTCTGAGTGGTTTTCTTGAAATATTGAGAAGGAACTAATCCTTCTTTGATACAGTTCATATCAGCGCCTGAATCAATTAAGGCAATGACTGATATGAGTGTTTCTCCTTGAATAAACAGATCAATTGCCACATACCATTTTTGGATGGTAACTTGATGTGGAACGATTTGTTTTTTATTGAGATTATTTAAGAATTCAGCTTCTTTTTCTTTGGAAGAAGAGGGTTCTTCTTTAAATTCTTCTTTCTCAGAAAGCTGATGAAATTGAGTATCTTGAAGTGTTTGTATTTGAAGATTAACTAATGTTTGATTCTATTTTAAGATATTAATCTCTTTTTTGATAATATTGACTTCATACTGAAGATCAGATAAACTAACAGGAGAAGAAGTTAATCTTGATCGATGAAATCGATTAATGATTTCTTTGTGATCATAAAAAGGAGTAATAACATCTGGTATGGGTTTTGGTTGTGTGATAGATGTTTTAATATGCTGAAGTTACTCAGTCTTCAGATTTGGATCCTCAATTTTATCCACAAAATCTAACAATATTTGAGATTGTTTAGAGTTGGATAACATATTGATCTTTGATTTTGAATGCTGACAATGGCAGGCACCAGCTACACAATTGTCAGATTGATCAAAGGAAATAGATGAATCCGGTGAGTTTTTGAGATTTCCTATTTGAAACTCGTCATCAGACGATTCTACTTCGGAGTCAATAAGATTATTGAGAAACATATGTTTTATTGGATCTGGAATGTCTAAGGCTTGAATCTTTTGGGCTGTTCTGCAATTTTTAGCATAATGGCCCGGTTGTCCACATTTAAAGCAAATGGGCTTGGATGTGGATTTCTTGAAATTTGGTTTGGGCTTATGCGTCCCATGTCTTTTGGGCTTGCTATAGTATTGTTCAATATTTTTAGCAGGCTTTGGACCATAAGGCCTTTTGGACTTGAATTGCCTAGCAGGATGAAACCTGTATTTTTGTTTTGAAGTTAAATGGCCTGGAGTTCGAAACTCTTCAAATCCATACTGTTGACAAAAATCACCTAATTCTTTAGGTCCATGGATATGTTGCTTCTTAAGTTGGCGTTTTAACTTAAGATCACTGCAAATGGTTAGAGCACATTTATTAATAAAAGCAATGAGATCACCAAAGGTTAACTGGTCGTATTGAATATCTCCATGAAATTGTTCTTGGAGTTTTCTACGAACAGTTTCAGCAAATATTTCAGGAAGTCCTGAAATAAACTTGCGTTTTCAAAAAGGATTTGCTGCATCACTTTGGCACATAACTTTTTTCATAAATAGATCTTTATACCATCTAAAATGACTAAGAGTCGGGCATTTGTGGATCATAAGCAAATCTTTTGCTTTACCTTGATATTCATTAGGATTTCCAATGAAATGCCTAAGAATAGTTTGTATCAAGGTAGGCACGCAATCGGAAATAATCTGACCTTGGTCAGTCTTCATAGGTTGACCATCTGGGCCAGTTTTAATAGCATACATAATTTCACGTTTTTCTGCAGAAGAGAGATAATTATCCCACCATCCATTGATAAGGCCTGAAAATCCTGCTATGATTGCAGTAGCAATAGTCAGGTCATCCTTATTCTCAGATCGATGAGTGGAGGCCATCATGACCATTTCTTGGGTAACTTCAAGAATACCATCTTCAAATATTCCATCAATATTCCAGATATAAAGTTCTTTCGGAGAGAAGGAACCAAAAGTCTGAAGAGATCGTTCTTTATATTGCATATCAGGATATGATGATCTTGGATAATAATTTCTAGATGTTGGCATGGGATTTTTCCATTTTGGAGTTTTAGTTGCTGTTTTCGCATGTCTAATTGGATTAGCCTGATAAGGGATATAATTCAATCTATCCAGTTCAGACATTGGATCAAAATCAGCACTTATATCAGAATCTTGTTCTGTGATGTAAGGATTTGATAAAGTATTGATTCTAAGTCTTGAATCCAATTTTAATGCTTCTAATTTTGCATCAATATCTTTTAATAATTGACTGGAACTGGAAGAAGTAATGGTATGAGGAGCAATTGGTTCAGGGGGTTGAAAGAAGACATTTTTCTTCTTTTGTTCCTGAGCATGGCTTGCTTCAAGTACTTCTTTACTGGTTTTGTCTTCCAGTTGTTTCTTTTTACGTTCATTAGTCACAAGTTGATCTTGGATTAATTTATCTCCTAATTCTGAGAGCAGAATATTAGTATAATTATTCTGTTAAATAATTTTACTTACCCCTTGGCTTTCATTTGTATGTGATTGAAATGGAGAAGCTTGATAGATTTGTTCAGAAACTGAGAATTTTAAGTCTGCCAATGGAGGTAGAATTGCATTAAATTTGTTCTCATCTGGAGTTTTCCATGTTTTAAGAGTGATATTTAAAATATGAATATTTGGCATATGAACATTAAAATACCAATCTAAGAAGGGTAAATTTTCTTTCAATGTCTCACAACATGCATAGAATTTTTTACTAAGTTCCAAACGTTCAGAAGGAGATGTCTGAGATTGGAATTTAGTTCTTCTATCAGTATTTGTGGAAGACATGAAATCTTTCTTAATTCGTTCTTTGTCTAGTGTAAAAGGTTTACTTAGACATTGAACTCGAGACAGAAAATTCATTTCTGATTGGGTTGGAAATTGATTCTCTTCGATTTGTTCAGAAGTTTGATCCTCTGGATGATTATAAATTGGTTGAGGGATTTGTGGAAAATTAGGATTATTCCTAATATTGGTTAAATGAAGATGAGGGAAAGTTTCAAGGGTTGAAACTCTGGGAATTTGTATAGGAGCAGTTCTGAATGAAGATTCAGATCTTCTTCCTGATTGGAATTTGGATGGGTCAAGATTAGTGATGCGTATGTCACTAAATCTTAGCTCTACTGTCCCATCTGGGCGAGTAAAAATTTGATCAATTTGACTGAGAAGAAGACTTCTAGGAATAGAAGCTCCTTCAATAATCCAGGACTCTGGAAGTGTGACCTGATTCCAATGTATTGTTCTTGGTATAATTACATTAGTTTTCTGGTCATTGATTTCGAAGAGAATTGTTTGTCCTTTCTCATCAGTATGAAGAGCTTTGGGACAAAGTTGGGTTTTCATTGCTATGTATGTGATGTTATATATCAGAGCAAGGGGTTCAAAACCTTCAGCCATGTCAAAGCCGCTGGTCTGAATATTGAGAGTCAGTGTATCTAGGATATGAGGATCCCAAAGAGACACTGAATAGTTAGGGTAACAGTTAAAATAAACTGGACCCGTCGAGAGTGATGATTCTGAAATTCCAAGCAGAGAATCACCAAATTTGTTGTGTCTGCAGTCACGAAGAGCAACCAGAGCACAGGTATCTAGTCCTAATTAACCTGGTCAAAAGTTTTAGGGCTACTTGAATTAATCCTAAATGAATATATTTATATTTTTCCTTAATTAAAGAATTGATTGTTTGAAAAGACAATAATTGTTTTGAATCTAAAGATTTATTGATCGGTATTGTTTGTTCAACAATACTAATCAAATCTTTAGTTTTTGGAGAAAAGATTGATTGGGAAATTTTATAAATTTCCTTTTAAGGAATTACTGGAATGGACCAATTTTGCAAATCATGTTCTACTTCAGGAATTCTTCCTTCCATTCTATTTTGTAAATTTGGATTATTTGACCTAGAGCTAGAAGCTCTGGAAAGCCTTGAAAACAAAGACATATTTTCAAATTCTTTTGGGTATTGGGAGGAACATTGTGCTTGGAACACCTAAGTGGAACCACCTAACCTTGAACTTACAGCGCTCACCAATGCAACTTACAATGATCAAAGGCTCTACGGCTGACCAACACTCTTAACGGCTTACCAACGCTATCAACGGTTTACCAACGACACCTAGGACTCACTACCATTCCCCGGGAAAAAAGAAAAGCATGGCTCTGATACCATTCTGACTGGCTTTTTATTCTTCTTTCAAAAATAGTGTTCAATTCCTTCATTGTTTAATTCATTTGTTACATTAACCAGGCCTATATCATGTGTCCAAAAGGTTACCAAATTCATCAGAAGCCCATTTTATACATATGCCTCCAATGTTCACAAATGATATGAGACTAAATATGCATAGCAAATATGATGTCACCCGACGCTGTCTAGATGCTCATAGGGTTGTTGGGACTTCGCGAGTTTAGTCATTACACCTAGATTATGTTCATATGAGAATTTTGGCGTCCAAATTAACGGACGGCACATAATGCTACATCGGTGGCACTCTTACATGGGAAAACAGAAGGAAACCCAACAGACAATTCTTAACTTACGCAGTCAAAGGGACATGTAACTTGACCACCCATATCTCGATATAGAGGTCCAGGTACACCCTACAAGGACAAACTAATTTGTCTATTCTGTGAAAGTTTTCAATAATACCTCCAGTTCTCAAAATCCCATTTTATGAAGTTAACCATATCCTCCAAAGGCAAACTGTGAACACCTACTAATTACCACTCAATAAAAGAGCAGAAATTGAATAAAATGGAATCAAAATTTTGGTTTATAAATTTATCCAACTACAGCACCTAAATTGCTTATAGGATTCTGGAAAAATGAAAAAGAAAGGAATAAGCAGAAATCTTTGAGAAGTATTCAAAGATGCACCAAAAAATCCATAGCCAAGGACTTTTGGAAGGTGGTTATGCATTATGCATCTCATGCTTTATTAGTGCAGTGGCTCTGACCGAGGATTTTTAACATCGTGTAATTATCTGAGTAGCCTCTGGAAGAAATTTCGTGACCTTTCTGTCACCTGATCCACCACCTCTGCATCTCTTGAAATCCTGGAATCTTGAGAACCTGACTCTACCTTAATTGTCATGTCTACATTCTTAATTCTGTGTCTCTTTTAAGCTCTAAGCATGCAGAAGACAGACTTGAACTGCATCATGCACCCTAACAAAGTATCTCTCCTTGCCAATAAATTGGTAGACTTCAGACTTGGCAAGAGTCAGTAAACTTCATCTGTCATAAAAATAAAATAAAGGCATTTCAAACATTATAGGTGGCGTCAAAAGCACACCTGAAGAAACCATTTCAAACTGGATTGTGTTTTATAGCATCCCATGAAAATAAAACAATGTTCAGCATGAAGTTATTAAAAAATGAAGTTTCTCAATCTGTAACAAAAGATGGCTAATTATTAGAAAAATGTCCTACCTGTGATTGATATTCCTGGTGCAAGCCCTTTAGAGCTTGAACACCACTTGAATCTATATATGTAACCGCTGCAATGACAAGAATATTGAGACTATGAGACACTGAAGCCCAGAGAAATGAAGTACAAGCATAACTTAAATGTTCACCAAGGGAATAGGGCCATTTCATGGGCAAGTACATCCAGGAGATGATGGAAACGGGCCTAGGAGATCTCCAACATCAAGAAATAACTTGATGAGATGTCCATAACCATCAATGTCAGGACGTTGGTCGCCACAACCTGGTGCACCATATATATGTAATATCACTAATGATAGACCTAAATTTCCAATAAGACGACTACCTTATTAAGTCTCTTACTCTCTTCATCTCTTCTTCGATAAACATGTAGTAGTCACTAACATTTTTCAAAAGAAAAGGTTTCATGAACTTACACTCCTTGAGAAGTATCAGTAAGATAGATATTTATATTAAATTACATAGACCGCTATTTAAATGAAATAAAAGATATATGGAATGAGTAACTTCTTTCTGTCTGTTGGTGATTTATTATGCATCTGAAATCTGCAATAATCAAGATGGAACACTTAGGTGCCATCTCGATAATCACAAACTAGATTCTTTCAACTTCTGATCCATGTTTTGAGGCTCCATTAGTATTGATTTCATATTCCCGCAGCCTGATAGCATAATGTAATGTTGGGCAAGTAAACTTTAACTGAACGTGTCAACAATTTATTTTAAGGAGTTTCAGAATTGTTAGCTGGCCTAATTCAGGGATTTAAGGCCTCACCTGTCTTTTATATGACTTTGCAAAATAAATTGGTGCATCAATCCGAATCACAATGCCATTGTAAGTATATGCTTCTGGTTATTGTTGGGTATTTCTATATACAGTGGTTCCAAGAACACGGCCCAAGTCATTAAATGGAGGATATGGACAGGTAACACTACACCAAATTGACATATTTGTAACAACTCTCAAAATATGTTACAATTCATCAAACAATTTTAAGTTAAAACTAAATTTAGTTAAAAAAAAATAAAAAAACAGTTACACAAAAAAAGTGATACAATAAATTACATCACCATGAATAGTATCACTTGTAGGACCATATTATTCATGGTGATACAATAATTGTATCATTTTGTTTGTGAAAATATGTAAAATTGTTTTGTGAATTGTTATAGCTCAGAAGTGTTACTGTTTTTTGGGTTGTCACAAAAGTGCAAATTTGGTCTAGTGTAGGTGAGGAAAGTAGTATAAAAAAGAGCCCTTAGGCCGACGAGGAGAACGTTGGATTCTAAGAGAGCTCTGGGGAAATTATCTGTTTTCTTTAGTTCTTTAGTGTTCTTCTCTAATTACCACTTTATTGTATACTACTAATTTGAGCGATGGACACTCATAACACGGGACAAGCCGTGTTTGTGAGTGCTTTGCAGGTGAGAAGGTTCGAAGAACAACAAAGAAGAGGATATCGATGATATCTCAAAAATCTTGAAGACGTATTACACATCTCGAGGCTCTTTAGAGATGATCTTGAAATACTTTTTGGGTTGATGGTGTCATGAGGATTGAGTTTTCTACTCGAGTTTTCTTAATATTTAAGTTTCTTTTTAATCATTGCAAATGTGAATAATAGATTAACATTTTAATGTAATGATGTTTATTTTATTTTATTTCCCTAATATATATGAAAAATTATTATCTAACAATCACATATGGATGTGTCGTTTTGAACATTAAGAATTTGCCTTTGGTTGGAGAGGTTGGACTTGGTGCTGATCTTGATAGGATTGATGCTGGTTACATGTGCTCACCAGGGTTCTCGTGACTCTGTCTACCAAGTGACTTGTATCATGAGGGGAACTGGTCATGCTCAGATTGTTAGAGTGGACAGTAAACGTGTACTTGAGACAACAGTGAAGCCCGGCAATCTCTTTATTGTCCCAAGGTTTTTCATTGTCTCAAAGATTGCTGACAGTGAAGGATTGGAGTGGTTCTTCATCATCAGCACCCTAAGTCCTCCTTAATCAGTTGCTTGTGATAACGTTCATCTGGACATTTTCCCTATTTACAGACTTTTTGTATGAAAGCTTTCTAAATATGTTGTTTTGTTGGATTTGCAGCCCAATTTTCACTCACGTGGCAGGGAGACTTCAGTGTGGAAGGCACTATCTCCTCAAGTGCTCGAAGCTTCCTTCAGCGTGGCTCCAGATGTGAGAAGCTTTTCCGCTCCAAGAGGACTTACTGATGAGATCTTCTTTCCTGCACCAAAATAAGATGGGATCTAGCTCTCCGTGCAATTCCTCGGTACATATATGTAATACTCTTTCAGTTTTAGTTTAGTCTAGCTTTCTATTCGGTCTCTATTAGTTTGGCAAAAGACTTGCTATGATGTAGTGTACAGCAAAGTCTAAAGATTGACCCCTCTGGAGCTTTCAATCAGCTGGTCCATTCACTTCACGGAAATTCTGTAGAGCTTGAACTGGTGGAAGTTCTTAAAATAGCGCTTGGCACGTCAAGGTTAACTGTTAGAGATGCAGGTTCAACATCATGCGCGAGAGCCTGTATCAACAGTTGAAAATCACTCTAAATTAGATTGTAAAACTACTTTTTTTTCGCAAGTTTTATACCAGTACATAGCTAGAAATCCAGCTATGTTGTTGGTAGTCTAGGATGTCTGGCTGATTTAGAGATTGGAACCTTAAACTAGATTCCCCATTGAGTCGGATAAAAAAACCCACAGCCAGAGTTTCCTGGATTACTGCCAGCTCCTTAGTGCAAACCTGGTGAAAAAGTTGATGTTGGTTTAGACATTTGTCACAGTTGGTTTGGTGGGTAATGCGATAAGAAAAAGGAATTGCAGCACCAGAGAAGGTGCTGGATGGTTTTAGGGTGGTGTTGATTACATGATGTTATACAGACGAGATTGTCTACCACAATTATTGACAAACTGTGAACAATGACATGCTTTCATATTCGCCATTGCATGAAAACCACGAAAGTTGGTCAAGGAAAAGAAGAGCAAAGATCGAGTGTCGAAGAGGAATACTTTAAACTCTCGATTTGTCTCGGAGAAGCATCGTCAAAGTTAGAGAAATCACAAACTATACTAGACATGAATACCGTAGATTTATGAGAAAAATATATTTTGTAAAAATACAAGAAACAAAACAAAAAATAATAATAATAAAATAAATCAAGTTATGGTGATGAATTTACTTTATAGTTTACTAGTATACCAGTCGTGTCGTTAGCACGGCCATACACTTTTTACATAGCGTGTATATGTGTCGTGGGTAGATCTATGTGTAGCCTAAGGGGGTCAATTGCCCCCTTATCTTTTCGAAAAATTCCACTAAGTTACTTATATTTTGTATATTGCCCCCTTTACAAGTTTAGATTGCCCCCCTTTATATGCAATCTTGGTTCTTGACTCCATGTCATTTTAAAACAAAGACTTTTGTTTTATATTTTTTAAACTCCACATTCACCAATCTCAGGCTCACTCCATCTTTTTCTCTTTTTTTAATCTCTCCCACAAATCCACCCACCATCTTTTTTTTTCTTTTTTTAATATCGCTATCTATTTTAACTCTCACTATATTCATATTAAAAAATTTAATTGGGTTGGGACCATCTATTTTTTTAATATCTCTATTTTAACTCCCACCATATTCATATTAAAAATTTTAATTGGGTTGGGGACCGGGGGAAGGAAAATTATACATT
Source organism: Berberis thunbergii (assembly GCA_003290165.1). Classification (NCBI taxonomy): domain Eukaryota; kingdom Viridiplantae; phylum Streptophyta; class Magnoliopsida; order Ranunculales; family Berberidaceae; genus Berberis; species Berberis thunbergii. The sequence goes on from QNQO01007527.1 coordinate 185,740, forward strand.
TCAAAGACTTTTGTTTTCTTTCTTAATCTCTCTTTATTTAATCTCTATTTTAGATTAAATAATGTGATTGGGGGATTGGGATGTGATATGCTTTGCTTTCTCTCTAATATCTCAAAATCAAAAGCAATCATTTGAGTTTGAGTTTGGGTTTGGGTTTGGGATTGGGCATTTGGAAAACACAATGGTCGTAGATCGATTCAGCTAAGTTGTTGTTTGTCTACTTCACTTGAGCTAGCCCAAAAGGAAAAAAATTATTCATCTAGTTCAGTGTAGAAAAGAGACACTACCTAGGCTACTTCTGCTACTACTACTTGGACATGGATTGTACCGTCCTGAATGCCTCAAAGCCAAAAAGTCGGAAAGAAAGTCAGAGCTTTGCTCTTCGCCAACTCTCATCTTATACCACCATGTCTGCTTTTGTTTTATCCAAGTAAAAAATGTAAGCTCTTAATTAGCTAGCTACTGAATTAATCATCACTACAAGAAAAATGCTTATTCATAGCATTTGTTAATAGCGTTCTTTACCATTGTGCTATGAAAAGTCAATTTTAATGACTTTGAAAATGAGAAACATTGTGTAAAGTTGGCGGACATTTAGGCGCTCCCCAAAAAATTTCAATTAGCGTGACTTCTCTCTTCGTCTCCTCCAAATATTTCAGTATACTGAACCTAAAAGCATAACCACGCCCTGCTTGCCTCTCTCTCCCATCCGCTGATCTTTTTCTCCTTCTTGATCGCATCTCTCTCCCTCTCCCTCTCTCTCCATAAAAGAAAAACCCCTCTCTACCAAGCACCACAACCCCCTCTCTTCTTATCGCCTACCATGATCGACCTCTCACCATCTAAAGCCCTCGGATCCTTCTCTCCCTAATTTGAAACCTAAAGCAAGGGTTACGACTTGCCCAGCTTGATTCGTCACTCCTCCAACTTCAATACCCAAGGATTATATAGCTCGATTCATCCTCTCAAGCAAGATCTGAAGTCCAAGTGATGGTTGGTGAGACCACTGATGTTGGGATTTTTGGTCCTGTTAAGGTATATACTCTTCTACATCTTCTTTTCAGTAGATCTGGTTTTGTAAATCAAATTTTAATCCTAAAATTTGCAATTATTCCATCATTCTCTCATTTCTTTCATCTTATTTGAGTGTCCTTCTGGATAGACCTAGATATTGGATGAGCTTAAATGTATATCTGGATTTCAAGAAACAAGGAAACCTAAAATTGATATCAAGATTTAACTCAAACGAGATGAAGTTTGTTTTGCTCATTGGTTTCTATTTCACTTACCATACTTCCTATCTGGTTTTAGGGAAAACCACCCTCTAACTATCTTGCGAAACCAACATAATATCTTTTCTTGATTCAAGATTTTGAATTCATGGATTAAAATATATAACGTTCATTTTCAGTATGTTGCCTTAGGCATGCATTCGGGATATATCTTGGATTTTGGGTGCAGTCGACATTTCTTAAGTTTGTTATCTCAGCCATTTAGGATTTGAGTTTCGAGGATTTTGGGTGCACCGGCCTTGATAAGAAAAGGCAATTGGTTTCTTATTTGTTTAATTATTTAGTTTTCATAGCCTTGCTTGTTATGCTATTTATGCCCTTGTTTGTTCAAGCTGCAGACTTAAGGCTACGAACTAAATAGGTTGGTAAAGGCTTTGTGAGTGGTGTCACTCCAGATCTGTGTTAACTTGATTGGATACTAAGATTTTATAAATATGAATCTAATGTACTACTTAACATATCTCTATTTTGAATTAGAAAACAGGTTTTATTACAAATAGATTAGTTGTAGATTTTATAATTTCCATAAATTTCTATGAAATACTTGTCTGACCATGTTACTAACAGCAATGCTAAACAAAAGCGTAAACTACTGCGTAATCAGTTGAGCCCCTAATTTTAGTTCATGCCTGAAAGAAAATGGTAAAAGAACCACAGTATCTCATGTGCCATATGCTAATTTGTGAAATGTTTCTTTTCGCTAAGCAGAAATTATAACCAAGTGAATTTTTTCGGCAGAGTGAAACAGGAAGATAGAAATAATAGTAGAAGCCTTGAATATTGTCAACAATCCACTTCTGGTGATACATCACCTGTTCAATTACTCATTATATGTGCATGAGATTTCATGCATGTATAGTGAAATCACCTGCTAGTCAAGATGATCTGAAGTAGTTGAATTTTTTGTCTGGTTGATCATGGGGATGCATCTATTAGTGAAAACAATATGGTGGCTACAAAAGTTGTATAATTTTCATTACAGAGGCTATGCACTACTATAACATCACTTGGTTACATCCCATTCCTTTAATTTTATTTTTGATGTGTGAATATCACGGCAGCAACCGAACCAGAGTAATGCTAGTGGTGTCCCTCAGCAGTTCTTCTTCTTAATTTTGGTTCAATTATAGTGTATGTGCCTTGTGTGGGTGTTGACTATTTTGTTTGATATAGGAGATTAATAGGAAGCAAGTTCAAATCCATATTACTGGATTCATGGAGAAAAATATTGGAAAGTTCATGAAAGAGCTTTGGGGTTTCCTCCTTAGTGCTCAGAGTAATGCTAGTAGTGTCCCTCGGCAGTTCTTAGATGCCAAAGAAGAGGAAATTCGAAAGAATAAGGTTTAACTTCTTGTAACTCTTACTATTTTATGTTGGATGATTATAACTGCAATTTTAACTTACCACCTGTGCAGTTTGTTATTCAGGATGAATCAGATCGAATTAATTGTGAGATTTAGAAGAAGAAATAGCTTGAACATGATAAGTCTAAGATGGTAACTTGTTCATTCTATGCCAACTTCTCTTTGACGTTGTTGGGACTTTCTGTTTTGATTGTCATTTGTGTTTTTCTGGCATTCAACTTCCTTCTGCAATTATTTGGGTTCATGTCCTTTTACCTCAAACTACTGTAGGACGGTGAAGTCGATGCTTTAAGGGACGCTGATGATGCATCCAATCGTATTTCCAAGAACATGATGCCTCAACTTCTTATTAAGTTAATTTGTTGAGAAATAGAAGTTCTCCTCCTCCTGGTCCACTGAGCGCAGAGAGGTGTTCTCCTCCTCTGCGAGAGGTGTTCTCCTCCTGATCCAATGAGCGCAGAGAGGTGATATCCTCCTCCGCGAGAGGTGTTCTCCTCCTGATCCTCCTCATTAGGTGTTTTCCTCCTCCGAGAGAGGTGTTCTCCTCTTGATCCACTAAGAGGCGAGAGGTTCTCTCCTTTTGATTCGCGGCAAGAGGTTCTCTCAGATCGGGCTTGAGGAAACTCATGTTGATCTGTTTTCAGGCTTGAAAGGAAACTCATGTTGATCTGCTTTCGGGCTCCGATCTGTCTTCTAGATCTATCGCAGGAAGTTGCAGGTCTCTGATCTGTCGCATGTAGCCGCAGGGCTAAGATTAGTCGCTGGACTCAGCTCTGTCGTAGGGCTCAGATCTGTCGCAGAAAGCCGCAGAGCTCAAATCTGTCTTCCGATTCAAGGGTGAAAGGAAGAGGGAGGGCAGATTTGTCTTCTAGATCGGATACCCCTTCTCCGATCTATTGAATGACAGGAACAAATGGTGGAGACGCAACCAGTGCGAACATCTTTGCACAAGAGGTGATCATGACTTTTGAAGAGAAGTACAACATTCATGGCGATGGATTGCTACAGTTACTCACAAATGATATCAAGTGGCTGTAAAAAATGGAGATAAACTAGGTGCAGAAGGACTGAAAATGATGATAAACCCCAAAAACTGGGCAATGCTAATTGTAAGGGTGTCAGCCAGTCACGAGCAGGCTGCAGCGCAAAGGAATGAAGAGGTTCTGCATAAAGCAGATGAATGTACAATACCAACCAGTGTTACATCCTCTGGCCTTAGCAAAATTCAAGAAGCAATGGCAACAAACCTTGTCGTTGCACCAGCGAGGATGAGTTGGGCGTCAAAGCTTAAGCAAAGCAAGCATACCGGCTCTACAAAACTTAGGTATGAACCTCCAGCTACTGTTGAAGGAAGGAAAATAGTACAAGTGCAAACTGCTGACTTTGCGAATAGGATAGAAGAATGTGAAAGGTTGGTTATTGGCAGCTTTGTGGGCAAGCACTTGGCATATGGTTATGTGAAAGAGTGGCTGATAAGGACGTGGGGAATTCGAGATTTAGATATGAGCATACACGGAGATAAGAATTTTGTATTCAAATTCAAGAAGGAAGAAGATAGAAGTAAGGTATTGGAAATGGGACCTCTGCATATTGCAAGCAGGTTGTTCATCCTCAAGGCATAGTCACCTTCTATGGACGAAGATGCCGAGGTACTTACCTCGATACCTATTTGGGTTACACTGAAGAAAATTCATTTATTTCTATGGAATCCAGAGGGTATTCAAAGTATTGCTAGTTTTATTGGAGTGTCTATCATGCTTGACAAAGCTACTGAAGAAAGGACAAGATTAGCGCGTATGCGAGGGTGTGCGTGGAGGTGGATGTAAACAACCAATTACCCAAAGACATCCATGTGGTTATCAATGGAGATAAAAAAAAATAGTTGAGGTTGAGTATGCATGGATTTCTGTTAAATGCAGTTCTTGTGCAGCTTTTGGCCATACAAAACAACAGTGTTCAAAGAGCAAAGAAATTAATAATCCAGGCCATATGGTATGGCAAGCTACGGTTAGGACCCAACCACTAGAAAGACAAAACTCCGATGATTGGACGATCGCCAAGGGTAGACATACATTCAAGTCGAAGATTCCTCCCAGGTTAGAGGGGAGCCCAGGGACTATCACAGGACAAGCAGGAAATGTGACCAGTATAGAGGCTACCAATGTAGCAGAGCATAACATAAATGATGACCAGAGTGATGCCATAACGCAGAGTCCACAACCATTGATTCTTATCAACCCAATTCTTGAGCGTAGTGCTAATGTGGAGGCAAGTGAACACACACCGACTGAGGACAAAGAGAACACCACAACAGATGAGGTCGATGCTAGTTGAAGATTTCTATAGGCCTAGTAACCATGTTCACTCTCACTAGAATTCTCTTTCTTCTGAGAGTTTGTTTCTTATTTTATTTTTGTTTTTGCTTTTGTTTCATTTGTATAAAGGTTTTGGGGTCCTTAAAACCCAGCTCTCTTTCCAAAAAAAAATGTCTTTTGGACGTCTTTCATTGTTTGCCCAATAGTGGGAGAGATAATAATCATAGGCCTGTTGAGAATTCAAAAGATAAAACCTTTGTCACTGAAAGTTACATATTAAATCTCGCATAAATAATGTCATTTTCAATTGAATGTGCATACCCTAGTCTGAAAATCAAGAACTTCAGACATTGAAATTATAAGTTTGCTTAAATTTTCATGAAGTGCTCTTCTCTCCTTGGTAATTTGTTGTGGCTTGGGAACTATTATAGGTTTTGAGTTGAATTGGGGTCTGGGTTTTATTTTGGGTTGGCTTGTAATTCTATTTGGGTTGAATCAGGGTTTTGAGTGAATTGGACTTTGGTTTGAATTAGGTTGTGGGGTTTTTTTTTTGTTGAATCGGGATTTTGGGTTTAATTGGGTTATATTTTTTAGTTGAACATTGGTCTTGGGGTTCTATTTGGATTGAATTTAGGGTTTTTGGTTCAACGGGATTTTAAGTAGAAGTAGGGGCAATTTCAAAAAATTTTAAGTTATGCGATTATTTTTTTTCGAGATTTCAAAGGACACCACGCACATTACGATCACTTTTTAAATTCTTGAATATTTGAAGGGCTTTTTGAGATTTCTTAAAGATTTGGAGTGTTTTTTAGGTATGTAGTCGTGTCGTGGGCTTGAAATGTTGTTTCAATGAGAAAAATAAGTCCATGTAGACAACTCACAAAGTTAAAATAACATGTGGGCCTTTTAGGCCCAATAGAGGAAATGAATATTGATAGTGGAGGGTGAAGGGGCTTAGATTCATTTATAATGTTACAATCCTAAAGAATAGGAAAGGGTTTTCTCTACTTTCCAAATATCAGCGATTGATACCTCTACTTTCACCTCCTTTCAATTGCTTCTATCATGATCTAGTATGGAATTGTTATGTGTTTGATGGTTTTTGCAGATCTTTGGTGGTGTACGGTTCAGTCGTCCCCAGTAATCATTGCAGCCTCCTTTCAACACCTCGAGCTTCTCTCTGTCCTTTCGCCTCTGCACGTCGACTCAATATCACATCCCCTCCACACACTGACACCAATTCCTCTCTTGAATCCGACAAATCATGAGTCACCCAATCTCCTCCATTGCTACCCAAGTCATCACCTTTGCTTCATCCATGATTACTCAGCCCTCTATTGTCGCCAGACGCCGGCCCAATATCGCATCCTCTGATGTTCCAACCAACACCGACAACCCATCACATCCTAAATTTCTCTCAAGTCAAACTACATCCCCTCCCCTTACCATGTTGATTCCCTCGGGTCCGATCTTGATTACTTCCTATCCTCCTTATATATTCTTAAGCTCTCATGAGACCACACTCTTTTCTTTCTTTTCTCACTCCCTTCGCATAGTACACTCAATCCAGCCCCACTTCTACTGTAGATTAATACTCATGGATTTCCTGACTTTATCCCCAAACCCTATCTCGTTCGTTCCCCTACTCCCATCCCCTTCCTTGGCACTAATGCAGACTCCTGGCTTGCAACAGCCTGCACATGCTTCTCTTCATTGTCCCCCCCCCCCCCATTGACTCCCCCCCCCCTCAACTCTAATCTCTCACTCATCCTATCTCCCTCTCCCCTATAGAATGCCTCGATTCCCATTTCAGGCACAATCTTTTTATTCTCACCCCGGTCTTCAACTGTCGATTCCTTTACTCGGGAGAAGATACTCACCCTTGCGTGGTGGCGAAGTACTGCCACCACCAACGCCTACACCTTGAGATTTTTGCAAAGCGAATGGATTATCAATGGGATCTATCTCACAACTTTCAAATTGAAATATTAGCGAGGAAATGGGATCTTGATATTAATTATTATTTGGTTCAATTATCTGACATGGCAGATATGATCAAGGTCCTACATTCGAGACCCTGGGTTCTTTTTGGTTGGTTGGTGGCCCCCAAGCCTTGGCAAGAAGACTACCTATCCATAGACTTATCTAAATTCCATAGTTGGGTTCGATTTTATGAATTTCCACCAAACAAATTAGAGGAACAGGATATCCAACTTATTGTTTCAAATTTTGGGGAACTCATGGAAATAAAGCTTGTTTCTCTCCGGGAGTTTGATATACCTTTCATTCGATTTAAGGTTTTGATCAATGTTACGAAAGCACTCCCATGTACAATGGAAACAGACTTTGGCATTCAGTATGGGAGACAGTACTTGGTTCGCTTTTGTTATGAAGACCCCCCCCCCCTCACTTTTTGTTTTTGTTGTGGCTTCATTGGCCATGTTTTTGGCAAACATTGCCACCTGTATTTTGAGACGATTCAGCTTCTGGCACCGGGGCAGTCACCAGACGCTATCTCTCTCATGTTCTCCCATAGGGCTAGAATTAAAACAAGATTGGAGTCGGCGATGATCGCCAATTCACCGAGCAGGCAACAACGTTTGCGCCATGTCTAGCCTCCACTCTCTCATCTTCAAAGATCTACTTCCCAGTATGCCACAACACGCACTCACTCGCCTCCTCCGGTTCTCTCTACAAGCAGTATCACGCCCATAATTAGCTTTTCAACGATGCTTGTCTCTGACACCTCTGTTCCTCAAGCATCACTGATGATGAATTCACATTCTCCGACTCCTTCCAGTCAAGACTCTTTGCTCATTCGGGCCCACCTCGGGTCCATCTCATCTCCCTTTTCCAGCTCAGAAGAAAGGAATATGGTTGATGTGTTACCTCACCGCATGGATCCTCCTAGTGACTCAGCAGAACATGAATCCAGCCAACATGAGAATACTAAAGTTGTTGGCAATCTTTCTCCAGTTCAAGTATACCCAATGGCGATCTTATCAAATATACAGTTTTTGCCATTGGCAGTCATAAGGTCCCTGAACCAGACGATTTTCATGCGTTTTTCTTCAAACGGTATTGGGATATTGTCGGTCTTGACGTCATTGCAGTGGTCCGCAACTTCTTTGTGACAAAAACCTTGGATCCCAAACTGAACGAAACTTTTATTGCCCTCATCCCTAAAGTTGGCAATCCGGTGACTCCTAATAAGTTTCGTCTGATTGGTTTATGCAATGTAATCTATAAGGTCATATTTAAAACTTTGGCAAATCAACTCAGGCCTTTCTTGGATTCCATTATCTCTTCCAATCAAGGTGTCTTCCTTAAATGTCGTTCCATTTCTGAAAATGTCAATATCGCTCATGAGACTTTTTTCAGATGAAACATTTCAAGTGTAAATCACAAGGCTGAATGGCTATCAAAATTGATCTAGCAAAAGCCTACGACAGAGTGGAATGGTGTTTTCTTCTTCAGCTCTTCTGTCAATTGGGTTTTGCGGAGGATTGGATTGTTATGATATAGCAATGTATTTCCACGTCCTCCCTTCGAGTCCTCCTTAATGGCTCTTCGTTGCCACCTTTTAAACCATCTCGGGGTATCAAACGGGGCGACTCGTTATCCCTCTACCTCTTTATTTTAGTTGTGGAAACTCTCTCGCGTCTTCTAACCCTGGTTGAGGCTATTAGAGCTATAAAAGGGATCAAACTTAGGCGACAAGCCCCTTCAATCATCCACCTTCTTTTATGCTGATGATCTCCTTTTTTTCGTCCACCTTCTTAGCTGAAGCTCACTCAGCAAAAGACATCATTCGCAAATATTGCAAGGCGTCGGTTAGGCAGTAAATTTTGACAAGTCTTCACTATTTTTCAGCTCAAATGTCCACCCCAGACATGCTAAGATGATTAACAGAATCCTGGGTGCAAAAGCTTTTAACACGAAGGATAAATACCTCGGCTCTCCCTTGATTCTTTCTAGGCACAAAGCCCAAGATTTCAACTTCCTCTTTGATATAATCTCTATCTGCATAGCTTCATGGAAATCAAAAGCTCTGTCTCAGGCCAGACACATTATAATGGTGAAGGCGGTTCTAAATTCTATCCCAATTTACACAATGCACACTTTCTTACTTCCTTTGAAAATGGCTTGCGATTTTGATTGGCTCGCACACAACTTCTGGTGGAATGGTTCAGAGAAAGGGAAGGCCAGACATCTTTGCACATGGGACAAAATCTCCAAACCTCGACGCCTTGGAGGTCTGGGTATCCCCCCTACTAGGTCTAAGAACATGGCCCTCTTAGATAAAAACATATGGAGTACTTGGGCGACTCCGACGTCCCTCAAATACCAACTTCTAAAATGCTTATACTTCCCTTCCAAAACCTTGTCCCAACTTAACTGGGTCTCATCGATTGATTTTTTTGCTTGGATTGGCTTTTTAAGGTCCTTGTTCTCACTAGGCAATTGGCCCACTGGCAAGTGCTCTCGGGCAACCAAATAGACCTCTGGCATGATGTGTGGATCAAGCCAGACTTGTTATTGGCGGATTGTCTTTTGGATCCATTAACTCCAGATCTCCCGGGAGAAGTACACGACCTGTGAACTACACTCCCCTCCTATGTCCCATCATGGAATCTTAATCTTCGTCACTCCCTGTTCCCAAAGCCATTGGTGCAGGACATCTACAGTATTTTTCTTAGAGTAACTGACACCCCAGACACTCTCATCTGGGAAGGAAACAAAAAGGGAGTCTTCTCGGTCAAAAGAACCACTCAGGCTTTTGATTCAATTTTGATGAGGGGATTGTCCTCAAATCATGGCCCCCTTGCCATTAAACCAAAAATTCTTCGATCATTTTGGCGCATTAAAGCTCCTCTCAGCGCCATCCTTTTCTTGTGGAAGGTTAGTCAAAACCTTCTCCCCACGACGTCCAACCTTGCCAGGGTCCATGTTCCAATTGACAATTATTGTGTTCTTTGTAATGCCCACGCCGAAGATGTGTTCCATCTTTTCTTCTCTTGCACCATCACCAATCATCTTTGGCTTATCTCCCCCTGCCACTTCACTGGCTCCACCCCCACTTCAACCCTCAACGATCAGTGACGCTTTTCACTTGCTGTGGAAGATAGCGTACATGGATCTGCTTAACACGGATCAAATCCTCTCACAATTCACCGTTGTCCTTCTCACCATTTGGCGAATCAGGAATAACATTATTTTCCATAAGACTAAATTCAATTCTAGCATCTTTACCACAACGGTAAATGCCATTTGGTCTTTCTGATTCCTCTCAGTGGATTTGCCCCCCAAAGACTGATTTAAGGCTCGGATCAACCCTCCAGATTATGAGCACAACTCACATTGCCATGTCTCGGGAGGCCTCACCTTAGAGAACCCTCGCCACCCTGACGATGAGACTTTTAATTCACCTTTAGCATCAATGATTGCCCTTATTCGGTCCCAACTTGACTTCACCAGATCTCACCACCTTAATGGCATTCTGCCGCCTTTTCTTCCATCAGCCACTCAATTATGGCCAAATTCAGTGATATTTTGTTTTGATGAATGCTTCTTTCCTCAATTTAATCAGGGGGCTTTGGGAGTCATAGCAATGAATATAACAGGCAAGGTGCTTGCTACATTTTCTAATCCTATCAAAGGGAGGGTTTTGGATAGCACAAGGGCTGAGTTCTTCACAGAAGAAGCAACACTTATGTTGATCCAAGCCCAACGATGGGATACTGGTCTTGTTTTTGGCGACTCTACAAACTTCATGGCGGCAATCTCTACGCAATATACCGGTCCATCTTTTGTTTTAGATTGGATATGGTGCTCCCTTGCTTGTAATGTTAAGGGCCTACTCTCTTTTGTGGGCAATTGACATTGTTTGTATATTTCTAAGACCCTCAACTATGAGGCCCGCAATCTTTCCTTTATGGCAGGAAACTAAAGATAGTTCATTTATACACAACGTTGCATTTGCCCGTGCTGTAAGAGTTGAAATAATATGTACATAAAATGACTTTTCAATGATATAATTTTTTTTTGGTTGCACACGCGACTAAGTGGGGATATTTTTAATTTTATATATATATATATATATAGTATCGGGCCGTGATATAAAGAGCTTACCAAATTATCTAGTGTTAGTAACAAGCTAGGGAATTGTTTGTTCATTGAGACACAAACCAAATTATAAAATGATTATCTACTCCCTAACGAAAATTGCCCTGAGGAATAGTGAAGGGCCTGCCTAAGTGCATAAGGTCTCAATTTTATTGCCCAAATTTCCCTCGCTCAATTTCCAAAAAACAAACGAAACTGGAAGAAACAAAAAAAAGAAGAAATATCTACTCTCTAACGAAAATTGCCCGGAGAAATAGTAAAGCACCTACCTAAGTGCGTAAGGTGGAAATTTTATTTCCCAAATTGCCATCGTTCAATTTCCAAAAACGGACGAAACTATAAGAAACAAAAAAGAAGAAATGTGAGGGAATAGGTTTTGTGGCAATTTTCCTTTTGTGCTACATATAGAGTAATTTTCGGTCCTGATGCAAGGAGTCTATAATGGTTACTTTAAATCATCTAGGGGGTTGAGACAGGGTGATCCGCTTTCTCCACTGTTATTTGTTATTGCTTCGAATGTTCTTAATAGATGATTGTTGGTTGCCTTTGATAAAGGTGATATATGCTATTACTACACGCCTAGATCTTGTCGGCCCATTACAAATCTTTTGTACGCAGATGACACCCTCGTTTTTCTCAATGGAAGAAGGGCATCAATATTACTAGTTGCATGAAGTTTTTTGGAAAAATATGAGAATTCTTCGAGACAAAGAATTAATGCAGATAAAAGTTCTTTCATGGTTGATGAAAAAGCCGATGTGGAACAAATAGTGGCGGTTTAAACCAATACAGGATTCCATTTCACACTTCGCCATTAAAATACTTGGGAGTCCCAATTTTTCAGGGAAGATGCAAGAGTATTTATTTTGATGCGCTTATTAGTAAAATCCAAAAGCGAATTAGTGGCTGGAAGGCAAAGCGGTTATCTCCTGGTGGGATATTGATTTTGATCAGGCATGTGTTGAGTTCTATTCCAATCTATACACTTAGCGCCATGTGTGTCCCTAAGCAAGTTATTTCCAGAATTCATAAATTATTGGTTGATTTCTTTTGGGGTGATTGTGAAGGCAGATTAAAAAAGAAATGGATTTCTTGGAACAAAATTTGTTTTCCAAAGGCAGAAGGTGGGCTTGGGGTTAGAAACCTTGATACGGTTTCTGGGGTTTTTTACTTGAAAGCTCTTTGGAACATGATTAATGTTGATTCGCTATAGGCGAAGTTCATGAGAAGTAAATATTGGAAGGAGGATGTCCTTTTGATTTATCTGGTAGAGAAGAATAGTGTTTCGCCTTTTATGAAGGAGATCATAAAGTCTAGAGCAGTATTTGTTGGCAATAGTATCCGGCGGATTGGTAGTGGGGATTCGAGTTTTTTTTTCCTCAAACTGGAATTTAACTTTTTTTTTAACGGGAACTTTGGGGATACATGATAGGTGGCCTACAATTGCAAAGGTTAGTAATGGGGATTTTAATTTGGTGTCACCAGAGATTAGAGACTTGGCGAGATCTTTGTTTGATGATAGAATAAAGGTTAGTGAACAGAAAAAGGATCACTATATTTGGATTCCGTATTCGGATGGACTTTTTAGCTCGCACTCGGCGTATGATATTCTTCGTGTTAAGAAGGGTGTATCCATGTTGTTCGATAAGATTTGGTGGCCTATTTTGTCGTCCAAAATTTCCATTTACGTTTGAAAGTTGTTATTAAGAGGTGTCCCAGTTGATGGGGAACTCTATAGGTGCGGGATTAGCTTGGCATCAAGGTGTTATTGTTGTGAATCACTGAGTGCAGAAACCTTTAATCACTTTTTTTCTTGATGGTAGCCTAGCTAAAAGGGCTTGGAGGCACTTTGAGGCGTTGTTTGATATCCATGTTAGACGGCCGGCAGAAATTACTACAGTTTTGACCGTTTGGTTTCGCAAAGCTAATAAGAATTCACAAGTTGGACTTCTCTATTTTTTAACGCTTATGTTCATCATCTGGGATATTTGGAAGCAACACTGTCGGGGGGGGGGGGGGGGGGGTTGATAATGGCAAGCCGAATATGATATCAGTCATTTTGCTAGTCAGAAAGGGTCTTCGACTGCCGAATTCTTTTTGTGTTCCTAAGCGGGTGAGTGCGAACAAGAAACCTTTCCACTCCCTTGGTTTTCCTATTGCCCCGATTCTTAAGAAGCGTGCAAGAATAGTTTACTGGACCTTTCCTCACGAGGATTTTGTGGCACTTAATGTAGATGGTTCTTCCAGAAATAACAAGGTGTCAGCTGGTATCATTATTAGGAACAGTCTGGGTGTTTGTCTAGTAGCTAAGCAAGTTGTTTTGGGCGAAGGATCAAACAATTTTGCGGAGGTTCGGGCAGTCATTGAGGGCCTTCATTTGTGTATCAGATTACAATGTGCTAAAGCCTCTCTTCAAACGGATTCTAAAATTGTGCGGGGCTGGTTTTACAATGAGTTCAAAATTCCATGGTTCATGGAAAATGATTGGATGGAAATAAAGGGTTGATATCGAATATGAAGATTAGTTGCGTGCATATTTTTAGGGAGGCTAATGCGGTAGCAGATGCACTTGCGGATAGAGCTCAGAGGGAGGGAGTTAGTCGAGAATACGGAGATAATGATCTTCCATCAAGGATTGACGGTCTGGTTTACTTAGACAAAATGCGCACTCCTTATGTCCAGCGTGCAAATTGAGTTGGTCATGGTGGGGTTTGCAATGCAGGATTTTGTAGTAAGCAGGGTGTTGGAAAATCCATGGATCACTATGTTTATTGAGGACGGCTGTGCGGAGCTATTCTGGAAGTAATGGTGCGCTGATGGTGATATTGGTTGTGGGGCAGACCCGCTTGTTGGTAGCGAGGCTGAGAGGTGTTGTGGCAGAGAATATTGGTTTCAATGGCGTTACTTCATTGTGCTACGGAAATTGCTACTGACTTGGGCAAGCACTTATATGCTTGTGACAGAACACATTAGCAGTGCAGAGGACCATTTTGCACTACAGGTGTAAATTGCAAATGAAAGGAGGTTGCATGGAGAGTTGCAAGTTGGTTTTTGCAATTTGCAATTGGCACAAGCAGGTTGTGCAAGTTGTTGCTGCGAGGGCTGGACTGAGTGCAGCTATGCAGGTGGGGGTGTGCACGACGATGCTAGTGCGAGGGACTGGCTTGGGCGATGATGGTTAAAACCTGGTTGTTGGTTGTTGATCCTATGCAGAAAACAGAGTTGTGCACTCTGTTATGTTGCTGCATGCTCTGTTTTTTGCTCACTGGGCAAAGGTGGTCTTAGTCTGCCTTATGGCTACTTTGGTTTTTCAAAGTGATTACTAGTGGATCTTTTGGTTTCAAGTTTTGATAACTAGCTTTTGGTTATTGTTTGAAGCAATTTTGATAGGGAATTGTTTGGACTCTGGAGCCTGTCTTGTAGATAGGTAATTTGTCTAGTTTTGTTTGCTTGATTTTTTAATACGGGTACAGTCGTAATGTACCCCCTGTTTAATTTGTAAATCAATTTTTTTGATAAGTAATAAATGTTTGGCATCCCGTAGTTGCCCCTCTCCACCGGAGGTTTAATTAAAAAATGTGTGTGATAAGTGTGGGGACAACTGGGTGGATAGGTGTCATATTTGGTGCCACATGTTTATCACTTTAACTTCTTTTTTTGTGAGAGAAGGGTAGGTGTCAGTAGGGGTGGGCACGGGACGGGATGGGATGAGATATACTCATCCCTATCCCATTCCGTTTATACGGGATCGGGACGGGATCAGCGTGCTATTATTCTCGAATGTTGGGGTGGCTTTCTTCACTGTTGAAAGCATTGTTTTACCCTCTAAAAGAAAATATTGCTAATTGTACATAAAAACTACTCTTGAAAGGCAATCCAAACTAGTTGCTAAGACGAAAGAGATTGAAATGATGGAACAAGTTAACAAAAGGCAATGAGGATTGAGTGTGTGGACTCAAAACTTAGCATGGTCTAATTGATTCTTCTTCCCATGGGGTTCAATCACACCCTAGGAGGATGTTTAGCGAAATCCTTACAACTTTTTTCCAATTATGATTACAGTTTTTTAATTTTATTTGCGTAACATTGGACGCCTTATATAGCAGTGGTATAACTGATAGATCTTGAAATTTTTATTTATCCCTGGGTGGGTGGAAATAGGTATGAATGTTTAGCCCAGAATAATCGATTAGCGGAATACAACACATGGAAAATAAGTGTAACATTGTTTCAATTTGATACTTTTGCTTGCAGTGAGTGAGTGTGAAAAATGGAGCTTGGGAAATGTTCACTTGGGGGATTGGAGATGTATGTTTTAATAGTGAAATCGTTTGGTTGGACCATTGCAAAATAATTGGGCTTCGTATTGGACTTTATTTGGTAAAAGAGATGTTGGAAAGATTCAATAGGTTATGGGCTTGAGAACACCCATGGAATATGTCCACAGAAACTATTTTTTGTTTTTTTTGAAAGAGATGTTATTTTCTTAGTTTTTGCAGTAATGTTGTTATTGGGGTTTCTGAATTAGAGCGTATCAGCATATATATGATAACACTCACAGTTGTAATTTTAGGATAAACAACCAGCACAGTTGTTACTTGGGCCGTGTTGAAGAAGGCCATGGCACATGACGTGGTCACCAAGTCGGTTCCTCACCAACATTATCAATTTGGTTATCCTCCTTATGAGGAAGCCTGTGGGTTTATGAAGGATTGTCATCGTCTTATAATTGGCATCCACAATTCTAAAATAAATAATTAAATAAAAATATTAATAATTAATATTAATAAATTAGTTCGGGATGGAACGGGATTGAAAATCTTCATCCCATCCCATCTCATTCTAGATCGGGACGGGACGGGATCGGGATGAAATTATTCAATCCCATTAAGACCCGAAAAAATTGAGACGGGACGGGACGGGATCAGGAATGGAATGGGATCGCGGGATGGGATGGGATGCCCACCCCTAGGTGTCAGTACTACATGGTGTGTGTTGGATGTAATGTAAAGCATGTTATAAATTACAATATTAGTACTTTCTTTTGATACGTAGTTATTAAAAATAAAAATCTATTTTTCTAACAAGAATTGTGATTTCGTTTTTCAAGTTAATTTCGATCTCCCGATTTAAGAAATATTTGGATCTCCGTTTGATATGATCAACTTAAGTAATAATTTTAAATCTCCTAAATTTGTATGAGTTCGAACATTGAATGTTTGTGTGTGCTTCAATATTTTGGAATGTCAAAATAAACTTCACATTACATATAGTTATTGGAGTATATTGCGGTAATGGCCAAATTTAAAAGTATCATGGACAATTTTTTTTTAAATCACTTAAGTGTGTGGTTGTGCTGTAGGCAAGACTGATACCACTAATGTTGTGTAAAGAAAATTTAAAAAACCAAAAAAAAAGTTTTTAAAATTTGGTATCTACCCTTACTTGATAGAATAGAAAAATATTGTTAAAAAAACATCCTTTGATAAATAATTGTTCCAGATATTAGTGAGACAAGGTGATGAAAAAAAGATGAATAGTTTATCCATGGAGGAGATGATTTACTCCTCCATGGAGAAGAAGATCGTGCCAGTGCTTGGTCCACTCCACATAGACTTCATTTTTATATATGCAAATTGCCTAAAGAAAAAACAAGATAGTTCATTTATATCCACCGAGGTTGCCATTTCCCCGTGATGTAAGAGTTTTTAATAAATTATACCATAAATGATTTTTGAAGATATAATTTTTCTAAATTATATATAGTATATAGTACTGGGATCGTAAAGAACTTACCAATTATCAGTGTTAATAACAAGCTAGGGAATTGTTTGTTCATTGAGACACAACCAAATTATAAAATGATTATCTATTCTCTAACAAAAATTGCCCGGAGAAATAGTGAAGCACCTGCCTAAGTACGTAAAGTTGCAATTTTATTGCCCAATTTGCCCTCATTCAATTTTCAAAAATGGACGAAACTGGAAGACACAAAAAAGAAGAAATATCTACTCTCTAACGAAAATTGTTCGAAGAAAAAGTGAAGCACCTGCCTAAGTGCGCAAGGTTGCAAATTTTTTACCCAAATTGCCCTCGCTCAATTTCCAAAAACTGAACTGAAAGAAACAAAAAGAGAAAAATATGGGAGAATAAGTTTTATGGTAATTTTCCTTTAGTGCTACATATAGAGAAAGTGAGTGATAGGTGAGTGGGTGGTGTCATATTTTGGTGCCACGTGTTTGTCACTTTAACTTCTTTCTCTGTGACAGGAGGGTGGGTATGCATGGTGGCGTCTTGGATGTAATGTAAAGCATGTTATAAATTACAATGCTACCACTTTCTTTTGATATGTAGTTATTAAAAATTAAAAATCTATTTTCTAACAAGAATTGTGATTTCGTTTTTCAAGTTAATTTCGGTTTTCGAATTTTAAGAAATATTTTGATCTTCCGTTTGGTAGGATAACTTAAGTAATAATTTTAAATCTCCTAAATTTTTACGAGTTCGAACATTGAAAGTTTGTGTGTGCGTCAATATTTCGAAATATCAAAAATATACTTCACATTACATACAATAACTTGGAGTATATTGAGGTAAGGGCCAAATTTTAAATTCATGGACAAAATGATAACTCATAATTTATTTTCATATTTGATAATTTAATGATTTATTTAAGAAGTGACGAAGGCACAATCCAATGACTAGAGTGTCACCCGTGCCAACACACGAATACACACTTACATAGAAAGTGTGTGGCTGTGCTCTAAGCAAGACTGAAACACTAGTGTTTTGTAAAGAAAATCAAAATCGTTTTTAAATTTGGTATCTAATCCTTACTTGATAAAAGTTTAAATAAAATATTTTTTTAAAAAAATCTTGGATAAAAATTTGTTCCCGATTTAGTGAGATAAGGATGATGAAAAATGATGAATAGTTTATCCATGGAGGAGATTTACGTAAATATAAGTGAAGAGATGTGGCAGTGCCTGGTCCCCACTCCACACACAGACTTCAATTTTTATCCAAAGAGCATTAAACTCTAATCCATAAACAATTCAAAAGACTTAATTAATGCATCCTTATTCGAGTAAATTTGCCAACTCATTATCCAAATTTTAGGCTATAAATAAGCACCTCCCAGACCCCCTCAACCATCACTACAATCTCTCCTTGTTTTTGTTTTGTGAATTGAGAAAGAAAAGTTTGCAGCAATGGATCTTGATTTGTCACCAAAGATGGCAAACAAAGTGTATGGAGGTGAGGGAGGATCATACTACACATGGTCTCCAGATGAACTCCCATGCTTCGTCGAGGCAACATTGGAGCATCAAAGCTTCACCTCAACAAGAATGGTCTAGCCTTCCCAGATACTCTGATTCTGCAAGGTTGCCTATGTTCTTCAAGGTAATCGTTATTGTTATTCGATTCAATCCCTCCATTATTGTGTCCATTCATTCATTCTTGACATGCAATATTGTTGGTAT